>JANHFF010000466.1:0-72500 GCA_024542945.1 allo-octoploid hybrid of Carassius auratus x Cyprinus carpio
GATGCATTTTAACCACTTTTAGATTGAAAATGCAGGTAAAAAGCATGCTATAAAACACAAAGAGGGGATTTTTCCTCAATGCTTTATGTAAAATGGTTTATTGGACGAGTTCAAACCTGTTCTAATACAGGACCAGTTCACCTTAAAATGAAAACTTTGATAGCAGAGTTTGAACAAATGGAACTTTCTGGAATATTCTTCACGTGTTTCTAAGTGGACTGCTTTTATGGTGCTTTTTTGTAATTTCTGGAGAACTTATTTTTGTTAGCTTTGAATGACATGAAAACACTCAAATGTAACGTTTTCAAAATGATAGAATGGAATGTTCCTCTAACGTTTTTGTTTTCATAGCTATTTCAGAATGAATGGAATATACTTTTAATGTTCACATAACCAAGAAGAAATGTTGTTAATATATTTTAATATGTTAAACAAACTTTAGATAGAAAATGCAGGTAAAAAAAAAAAAAAAAAAAAACATGCAATAAAATGCAAAGGACTAGTTCACCTAAATAAAAACTTTGAAAGCAGAGTTTGAATAAATGGACTATTGGACTATTTTCTATTTATTTATTTCTATTTATTAATTAAATTTTTAAATAAATGTTAATTTAATTAAAAATTTTTTACTTAATTTTTAATTAAATTAAATTTATAATTTATTTATTTTTTCTATTTTTTTTGTAAATAATTTTTTTTTTTTTTTTTTTTTGCTGTTTCAAAATGATAAAATGGAATCTTCCTCTAACGTTAAACGTAACCAAGAAAAAAAACTTCTTTAAATATAAAAAGTGTTTTTTTTTTACATTTTGAGAGAACATTTAAATATAATGTTTTCATAACAGTTTCAAAATGTTCCTTTAACATTCACATAAAAAAGAAGAAACGTTGTTCATATGTTATTAATACATTCTTAATACATAAAACCAACTTTAGATAGAAAATGCAGGTAAAAAGCATGATATAAAACACAAAGAGGTGATTTTCTGTAATACGACTTATTGGACGTGGTCAAACCTGTTCTTATTAAGGACTATTTCACCTAAAAATTAAAACTTTGATTGCAAAGTTTGAATAAATGGCGCATTTATCTTTATGGACTGCTTTTATGGTGCTTTTTGTAAACCAGTTTTTATTAGGTTTGACCAAAATAAATCAGCACTAACACTGACATCAATTGACAAAAGGGTCTACTGTGTGAATTTAAATAAATTTCTCATCGCCCATAGCGCACTTCTTCCTTCTTTTTAAAGCACGGTAAAGTCTCTGGGGTGTAATTAATCTTATTTTCAACTTTTCGCCGCAGGGCAGATGCATCATACATGCTAAGAAATTAACAGCCATTCGTTAAGAATCCCGGAGCTGCTAATGAGAAACAAAGAGATGCATGTTTTGGGGCCTTAAATTTCAATTTATTCAAATGAAACGCTCTGCGGACAGATGGCGTGTAATGAATTAGCAACGATTCACCAGCTACAGATCGTACGAACTGAACTGCGAACTGAGGACAACTTTACTAGACGCATGCACAGAGAGTGAAAAACTGCACATAAACTAGCAGCAGTTCTGACCAAACTAACCCGAACACCAGATGGTTATGTAACAATGCCGTCCTTTTTATTCTGAGTCATCGGTTTGCAGTGATGTTCGTAGCTGCTGGTGTTTTCTCAGATAATGGGATGCATGATTTAAGTGGCCCCAGAGCTAGAGAAAGTGAATCACAGTAGAGACTTGCAGATGCAGACTTGTAGCTTTTAAGGGGAAGTATTTTAGCTTCTCAACATCTGGTGGACAGGCTGTTGTTTCTATCTTTAACACAACCTTCCTATATTATGAAAAATATACAATGAAAATGATCTGAAAATGTGCTCACCTTCAGATCATCCGAGATGTAGATGAGTTTGTTTCTTCATCAGGTTTGGAGAAATGTAGCATTGCATCAGTGTCTCATCAATGGATGCTCTGCAGTGAATGGGTGCCGTCAGAATGAGAGTCCAAACAGCTGATAAAAACATCACAATAATCCACAGCACTCCAGTCCATCAGTTAACATCTGGAGAAGACAAAAACCCATCTTCACAACCCATTTTATTTTTTTAATGCATGTATTCTTCATCTTGACCAATCGGATTGCAAACATCATGAACTACAGAAACAGTGCATCGACATCAGTTGGCTCCGTTGACACCAAATGCTCTTGGCGTACGAATAATAGTTTTAATTTGGGTCTGTGCCTCATTAAAAATAACTTAAAATGTCATGTGAATGCTATTATGATTCTTTCATGGTGCTTGTTTGTGTATGCAGAGGAGCTGCTTAAGGATTCATGAATTTTCCTTCTGTGTCCCGCAGCAGATTCAGACTCATGACGGTGAGTAGATGATGACAGAATTTTTTTTTGACTCTTTCCCACAATATTTGCTTCTCAAATCACATTTGAAATGTTTTCAAAACTTTATTTTGGTTATGCAAACGTTAAGGGAAAGCTCCACTTCATCATCGCGAATATTATGGGAACGTTACTTTTGAAAGTTCTCTGAACGTTCCGAAACATGTAACATTTAAAAACACTGAACGTCCAACTGAAATGTCTCAGAAAAAATGTTCCATAAATGATGCACAGTGAGACTGTATAACTATAAACAAACATTTTATCCAGAGAACATTCTGCTAACATTCCCTTGAAGTTATGAAAGTTTTCCTGAATGTTTCCTGAATGTTTAAAATATCCAGTGTCTTTTTGGTTATACAAACATTACTGAATAAAGCATTTAAAAAAATAACATTGCATCAATCATATATAAATAATGCTATTTGTTAACGTTTTGAAGGCATTAATAAAGACCAAGATTACACTTTACAATAAGTTTCTTTAGTTAACATGAACTAAGTATGAACAATACTTCTTCAGCATTTATTAATGTTAATTTCAACAGTTATTAATGCATTATTAAAATCAAAAGCTGTGCTTGTTAACATTAGTTAATGCACTGTGAATTAACTAACAATGAAGGACTGCATTTGCATTAACATGAACAAAGATTAATAAATACTGTAATAAATGTACTGTTGATGTTAGTTGCATGACTTTAACTAATGGAACTTTATTGTAAAGTGTTACAGATAACATTGAATGAACATATTAATATGAATATTTGAATGGAAACGTTCTGCTAACATTCCCATTACGTTATGAAAACATTATTTCTGAATGTTATTTGAACGTTTAAAATGTTGTTGTTTTTTCTTTTCTCGGTAATGCCATTTTATCATTTTGCAAACATTATGGAAATATTGGTTTTGAGTGAAAAAAAAAAGTCTTTGAGAAACATTTTTAAAAATGCACAACGAACGTCTAACACTGATTTGGATAAAAATGTTACATGAATGATGTATTAGGAACATTATTGAATACCAACAGATGTTTATAGCTGGCATTGATTATGAATAACTGGTAAATGTGTTGAAAAGCTCTTCACAGGCCTTTGACCTGAAGCCACACGCGGTCATGTGTCTGTGGACGGCCTTCGGTCCGAGTCTGATTATGCTGGACTTTATCAGCGGCTGCACACATGTGGCCTTAACGGACTTAATTAAGCACGGCGTGATGGATTTACCTGTCACGCTCGGCTTCAGGCCACTGGAAAGTTTATCTGTGCCCTTATGTGGGAGTTTATTGCTCTGGTTAAATTTAGGAAGTGGAACAACTCTTTCAGGGAGTGAAGCATCGAGGACGAAACCAGAGAGAAGAGAGAAGATCTGCTCCAAAACATAGAACTTGGTGAAAAGGTTAATTAATTAATTAATTATGATAATAATGATTACTAAACATTAATTGAAATAAAAAAATAAAAAATGTGAACCTTTATTTTATCAGAATTCCTCATTTTCCTTTAGTTTAATTGAAAGTACTAAAATTACTAAAACTAAATAAACTTAAAGCTAATATATTAACATGAATAAAAACTATATATATATATATATATATATATATATATATATATATATATATATATATATATATATATATAAAGTTTAAATATCTATAAATACCAAAATTAACAAACAAAAAAGTAACATAATTACAAAGATTTTACTAAAGGAAACATTAATAAAAACAATAAAGACAAAAAAAGTAAAAAACAAAAAAAACAAAGCTACTAACATTTTAACTACAATACAGATTAATGAAAACTGTATGGACATACAAAAATAAAAAATGAAAAACTTGAACTAAAAATTAATAAAAAATCTATATAGACATAGAAAAACCAACACAATTCCTAAAACCTGAGCTAAAATAAACATTAATTAAAAAAATAAACTATATAGATGTAAAAAAAAAAAAAAAAAAAAAAAAATCCTAAAATTAAACTTAAATTAACTAAAATGACTAAAATTAAACTAAAATGAACTGTGAAATCAGAAAATGTAAAAATAAAATCAAAAAATAAAAATAACCAGTAAATATCATAAAGCAACACTTGAACTAAAATTAATTTTGTTTTTTGAAAGCAATCCTAAAATACATTGTGATTAAATAAATAAATACATTCAAACACACACACACACACACACACACACACACACACACACACACACACACACACACACACACACACACATATAGTTTAATCTAATTAAAAATGGACAGTTTTCTCTGTGCTTTAATGCTTTTTTTAGAGTGTGGTTAATTAATCGCTTAATCGTTCTGTGACAAATCTCTAGTGATGTTTCTCATTAAAGTTGCTTTGAATAAAAGCTTCTTCTAAAGCAGAAAATGTAATGGTATCACAAAAAACAAAACAAAAAAAAAAACAGTGGTTGTGGTGTATTTTACGAAATTGTAAACTATTGGATTTAAGTTAATCTGAAAATATTAAGCCAATCACAAGGAGAAAAATAAGATAGTAATCTTGTAAAAATGAATGAGTATAGTCTGTTTTAAATTAATAAGTCAAGTTGTTGCAAGGTCAGCCAAACAGGTGTTCTGTCCGATATTTAAACAGAAGCAGTTGTTTTAACAGCATTTTTATCTCAGGAATATGTTAGACATGAAATCTATGGAAATGAATGCGAGATGCATCATCTTTTTCTGTGCATCATTGCCCATGAAGAGCTTTTCAGATGGAAGATTGAGGTTTGCACTACAAAAACACTTTACAAACAAGTGCATGCCTCTTTCTAGGGTGTAAGGCAAGGTTTGATATTTCGCAGAAGGGTTCAAGTGCTTGGATTTGTTTCATCAAGTGTGTTTGTAGGCTTTCATAAGCATGCAGTATTTTGCAGAAGTGTTCAGAGGATTGAAGCTCAGCGGCTCTCGGTCAGCGTTTATTCAGTTTTTATTCTGATTATTCTGAAATATGACCTTTTTATGAAAGTGGAATTGATTGCAGGGTTATTGTGGTTAACTAAAACTAAATCGGAAACCACAAAAAAGTGACATGAAATAAAATATATGTTAAATTAAATAAAATATATTTAAAAAAAAAATTCATTTAGTTTACTGTGATATACTAAAATAACTAAAACTGAAATAAAAATGACTAAAACTTATAAAAATAAATAAAAAAATTAGTAAAACTTTAATTAAAATGAAAACAGAAAATATGAAAATACAATCTAATTCAAAATATTATATAAATATAAAATCTAAATATTAAATACATTTTATTTATATATATTTTACTTAATTTTATAATATAATAAAAACAAAAACAGATTCAAAATATCAATAAAAACTATCATAGCATCTCATTGATACTAAAAATTACACTGTTGACTGCAAAAAACATTCCTAGATCTTCGGATTTAAAGCTGGAATATTTTATTTTACATTTAATCAAATGCAAAATGACATTATTAGTCTGTATTTGTTATTTAAAGTGCATTCTTTAGTGTCTAAATGTTGATATGTCATATATATTTATATTTCTATACTCTTGGTGATGCTTGTTGCTCATTAAAGCACATCTATTTACAATTAATTGGATCAATAATAAAAAATAAACAGATTTTTAAATATTACACATTAATTAACAGAACAATAAATCAAACTAATCAAAGTGTTTAATAAAAAGTATAATTCAAATTCTAAATTAAAATTTAAAAGTATTAAAAAAATAATTTAAAAACATTAATTCAGTTATTATTAAATTCAATTATTTTATTTAAAAATATTTTATAGTAATTCAAATTTTTTTCATTATTGCACTATTTATTAGTATTGTTTATTAATACCGTTTAAAAATAACTCTTTTTAAAATGTCATTTTTTTAAAATTTAGCTTTATTTCATTAAATAAATGTAAAGAAGGAACCATAAATATATACTTTTAAATACATTTTTCATCTATATTTCATATTTTTTTATGTTTTAATATGATATGTGCGTAATAAAAATATAAATAATAAAAAATTATTGTTTTATTTAAAAAATATATATTTATTTTTTTCTATTTATTAATTAGTAAATTTTGACAATCTGTTTTCGCGTAATTATTTTATTAAATATATTTTTAAAAATGCAATCCAGAAATATGACTACAATTTCACAGAGGATATTTGCAGAAGTTTTCAGTCACTATGCAACACTATTCTCAACCCATTTCACTCTCAATAAATCAATAAAGCTTGCACAGTGAGGAATGCACAAAACGAGAAGAAAAGACAGGCGCGGGGAGATGGAGGAGCAGCATCTGTAGTGATGTGAGTGTTGAGCGTCAGACAGAGACTGTGACAGTCAGGAAAGTGGCCGTCGTCCTCTAGAGGTTCAGAGAGAGAGAGAGAGAGAGAGAAAGAGAGAGAGAGAGAGAGAGAGAGAGAGAGAGAGAATCCTTCAGTCCAGAATCCCAGAATCCTCTGCTTCCTCAAGCACCCTGCTCTGAAACACTAATGATTCAACATGTGCAATTAATTCATCTCAAACCGCTTCATATACAGAAGACATTCTGATCATTTCAGCTATTTTTATTTGTAATATATATGATTGTTATATTTGCATATTAAATAGTGATTTTATATATATGTATATTTATTTTTCATAAAAAGAACAATGGAATTTTGTAAACACAGTGACATTTAAAGAGTTATAAAAAACTGAAGATGCATACATTTTGGTAATTATGATTTTTTTATATTAAAAAATATATAAAAATTTTAATTCTAAAATTCTAAAATTTTAACACTAAATGTTACAAATTGTTTCTGAATATTCAAAGAACATTCACAAGTAACGTTGCTGTAATGACTGCAAAATTATAAAAATTTTCGCATGAGCAAAAAAAAAAAAAAAGTTTTAAAACATTTAAAAAAGTGGACATTTTGAACATTCAGAAATAAAGTTTTCATAACTTATTCGAAAAAACATTACTAGAATTAAACATGTGCTCAGTTATCTGCTCTTTAATAATGTTCTCAAAACGTTATTTTATAAATCAGTCATGGAACATTTTTTCCTGAAACGTTTAAGTTGGACCTTTGTGTAACATTGTTTCAGAACGTTTAGAACATTCGAATGTAACGTTTCCATTATATTCGCAAAGTTATAAAACGGAATGTTCTTCTGGACGCTTTAAACACTTTTGTAATGTGATTCAGTGGCGCTTTCAAAACATGAATCTGTTTGTTTGAGCGACACTGACTCAACCAATGATGTGACTTTGGGGCGGGGCTATCAGTTTGTCCAGCCAATGAGAAATGGGGGCGGAGCAATCGGAACACGGTTTTGAAAACAGTCATTATTTTTCCAATTCCGTTCATTGTCACTAATGGCACAGAAGTCACACGTTTTAATTATGAGGCAGCGCTGAGCTATTTAACAGACAGGACCTTCCGCTTACGTGACTCGTTGCTAATTGCTCTGAGAACACGATCGTCAGCTTGCCAAACCGGTGCAAAAAAACGCCAACACATTCGGGATGTGCTGCAGAGCCAAACCAGGCTGTTTGCCAAGCGCATATAAAACAACACACCAGCGAGTAAATCCAATCAACTCATCCACTCAACACCCTTTCAAAAGCTCATTTGCTGCTAATGAGGATCCTGCCTGCAGGGGGCCCACAGGCTCTCCCAAAATGACTCGTTTGACAGCAGAGATTGGACGTGTATGCTATCAATTTCTGCCTGCTTCTTTAGGAGCATCCGAATCAATAAGAGCGACCTCGGCAGCATTTTTAATCAAGCGCCGCGCTGATGAACGCCATTATTAAACGATGCACTGAATGCAATGTTTTACACTTAAAGTGCAATAGCCTACTATGATGTAACAACAGCTTTTGTGGAAAAAAAGGGCAATTAATACTAAAATACACAGTAATTTAAAAGTACAGCTATATTGTAGACTATGTATTAAAATTATGGTGACAGTATATAAATTAGTCAGAGAAAAAGTCAAAAATATGATTTATCCCCCTGACATAAAAGGGAAATTTACTGAACCTTTAGACAAAGTCTAAAATAAATATGTTAAAACTCTAAACTATCAATCAGACGACAGAAGACATGCAGGAGATAGATTTTCAGCAATGTTTTAATGGTGTTGATCATTTAGAAAGGTGCATATCAAAGGGTTACCATGGCTGAATCAACATCAACAAAAGGATTTCTGGTTCAGATCGGGTAGAAATAGTAAATAAAATGTAACAAGCTTCACAAAAATTACCAAAAATGGGTTCCTCAAAATCTGCTACCGCCGACGCAAAATGTCAATTATATTATCGTCCAACTCTAATCTTCTAAATGCAACTATAAGGCATTAAGATATTGAGATATTATAAACATCAACGTCCTGGTTTTCTGTGAAGCTGCTTTGAAACAATGTTTATTGTGAAAATAATTTTGAATTTAATTAAACAAATGGTCCAGACTCACATCTAAGCTTGTGCCAGGGTTATTATCGTTAAACTAAAACCATAAAAAGTGAAATAAAATACAATATAAAATAATATAACTAGTTACTAATTCAACATTTCTCATTTTCGTTTAGTTTAACGTGATGTGTATTTACATTTATGCATTTAGCAGATGCTTTTAATCAAAGTGACTTGCAAGAAAAGAGGAACAAAGCAAAAACTTCTCAAATAACTAAAACTGAACTAAACTAGACATAAAAAAAACTACTCAAATAACTTAAAAACTATATAGACATTAAAAAAAACTAATAAAAATGACAAAACACAACAAAATTACAAAATTTTTAACTTGAACTAAAATTAGCCAAAACAGAAATTATGGGTTATTATAGTAAAACTAAAACCATAATGTTGAAATAAAATAAACGTTAACAGAAATTAAAATAAAAAACAGTTTATTTCAGCTGATTGCCAAGTCAACATTTCTAATTTTCGTTGAGTTTAAGTTGAAGTACTAAAAAACTAAGCTAAATGAATTAGTAACTAATAAATAAACATGAATAAAAACTATAGACTTCTATAGAATTCTTTGTCTGGTTTATATATAAAATGTACATATATGTATGTAAATACACACATGCACGCATGCACACACACACACACGCACACACACACACACCCACACACAATTATTGTATTTAGATATATTTAATTTTCATTTTACTTCTGTTAAACTTCAATTCATATTCAGTTCAGATCTAGAGTTTTCTGATAACACACACTGTGCTGTCCCTCAGGTAACGTTTTTGCATTAAAAAAAAAGGTTTAAATAGCAACATTACTAACGTACCATGTTTCAGGAGCCTGACAGCAAATAAAACAGTGTAGCTTGTCTATTAACAATCTATTAAACGAGTAGCTAATGTACAATGATGTTGTTTTGTCACATGCAAGCGAGTGAACGCTCACATACTCTCTCCTCGAATGCACTCTCTCTCTATTGTTCCCAGAAACACCCAATTCACATCTTTTTGAACTTGCATTCAGAGCTGCCGATGATAATTGTATGAGGACTGTTGTACAATGTAGCTGTGCGGGTTAATATGAGCGGGTTTACATAGCAACAGTCCAACAGTCCAAGAGGAAAGACTTCTGCATGTTCTGAAGGAAAGTTAGAGATGCATTAAAGGCACTGTAGTTTCTTTACTCCTGTGCAATTATAAAGAGTTTGATGTGTGACAGAAACAGCCTCCGCGTCTGAAGTTGGAGGATGTTTCAATGCACCCTTATAATGTGATTAAGGCTGGAGTCGTGTAAACAAAAAACTATGATTATGCTCGTAATTATAGTGATCATAATCAGAGTAAATATGTGGAGTAGTGCGGTTTTAATCACATAATTGCATTCATTTTGTACTAAAATCTACATGTTCTAGTGCAGCAGAAAACTCACAATTCTGGAGCTCACAGCTTTATACAACATGGACATCATGCATTTAATTAAAACCTTCAGAATAGAGCATTTTAGACTCATTTCTGAACTCTAGAAACTTTGAACAGCTTGCATTTGAAACAGACAAACGTCAAGACATCAGCAACAAAGACATCCTCTGTTGTGGCTCAGGGCTACAACAAGTGAATAAAACAACAATATGGAGGTAAAAATACACAACATTTGTTAGCAAATAATTAAACTAATGGCAAGTAGCACAGAAGATGCTTTCCATGCAAGCAAAGCAATAATCAGCCTCCTGCTGCAGGTGTAAATGAAGCCAGTGTGTGTTTTGTTTAGGGTGAGCATAAACGTGCCCTTTTTCCCAGACACGTCCAGGATTTCTATTTTGCTTAAAATATCCAGGTTTTGTTTTCCTGTTTTCATACATGCTGAAGGTATTGATCGAAAAGTAGTTTGACCCATAAATCGACCAATCCTGGCACATTTTTCATTGCTGATATTTTTATTTTAATTGTTATTATTGGCTGACTTTTTGTACTCTTGTTATTTTATTTATTTTGCAGGAGTTGCCTTTTTATTTCTTTAAGTTTTTATTTCTTTTTACACTTTTTTTTTTTTTTACTTAAATTAATTTTCTGTTCATGATACATGAGATTTTTGGATCTTCTTGCAATAACCATTAAATAAAAAAAAGCAACTTTCATTATATTTACATTACTTACTGAAAACACAACGGCAGTTTTGTCCTCCAGTGAAGTGCATTGAACTGAAATTGAGAGTGAAACAGTGACAGAAAAGCGAAGTGAATGTGTGAATCGAAGGTGATGACAGAGACGTTTCTATTCATTTGTTTTTTTCCTTCCTTCCTCACAGTGTTTGCAGTCGCTTCATTCTGATGATTTCTGACAGAGCTGAACTTTTGTGCAGGACAAAATACACTAAACGGCAGTCACATCTCTTCCTGAATAAATAACCTTGAAAAGCATTTAATGAAGAAGTGCTTCATATTTGAGTTCTTCTTTTGCCCTCTTGCTAATAAAAATGTGTTCTAAGGATGTTTTGAAAACGTTATTTTTGAACATTCGTTTTTTTAAAATGTTTGAAAAACTTTTTGGTTATGGCAATGTTCTCCAAACGTTTTAGAAATAAAACATCCCATGAAAAATGTATTATTATTATTATTATTTTTTGTGATAATTTTTTATGGACAATGTATTATTAATTTTTTTGTGCAACTTAAATATTATATGCTAATTTATTTAGTGTTCATGTCATATGATATATATATATATATATTTATTATTATTATTATTATTTTAACTTCTGCCAATAACCATTAATAAATATAAATATGACGTCATATAAATATTTTTAAATAAACAGTTTTCAATATATCCACACATTTACATAAATGTCCAATTTTTTTTTTTTTTTTTTTTGTATTTGTTAAATTAATAGATTTCCTCTTTGTAAATAGTACTTTACATCATTGATATATTTTTTTTTTTTCTGTTATTACTTGCTTTTTGTATATTGATTTATTTTGAAGGAGGTGCTTATATCCAGATTTTGGCTTTGTTTGCGTTGAAAAAGTAATGTACTGAAAGTATAACTATATATATATTTATATACTTTCCGTATACTTTCTAGTTTTATTTAATGGTTATTTTAATGAATGGTTATTGCCAGAAGACAGAAACAAACAAACAAACAATAAATAAATAAATCTCATATAATATGAACAGAAAATACATCATCTAATAAAATATTCACTTTTCTGATTAAAAACATCTGAAGCTTTAGCTCATTATATCCTTTCTATGATATTTTGGTAAGAAAGAAGACAAATTATATTTATAAATGCACACAGAAAATAATTTATAGCCTGTTTTGCACGTCTCTCTTTGAAAAGCATGTAAAGATGTCTGTGAATCTCAGACAGGAATAGCAGCAGCATCTCTTACACAGACTGTGAAATTTGTCACAGCGGTTTGAGTTCAGACACATTTACTCCTCTAGCAGAATGAGAGATTAGAGAAGAACAATCACAGACAGACAGACGGGTTTAGATTACAGAGAACACGCTTGTTTGAGTGAAACACTCGCCCTAAAGATACTCACTGCAGGAGACAAACCTCTCACACACACACACACACACACACACACACACTCACACACACACACACACACACACACACACTCACCACACACACTCTCACACACACACACACACACACACACACACACACACACACACACACACACACACTCACTCACACACACACACACACACACACACACACACACACACACACACTCACCACACACACTCTCACACACACACACACACACACACACACACACACACACACTAATGATCTGATTCAATAAATAACACACGAGATTAGAAGCTGAGTGATAAACACACATGTGAAGCATAAGCATGACCTTAATGAGTTTTTTTTAAAATACTAAATACTTTATTTATAATATATTATCATCATCACCGTGACATGTAAAATTAAACCAATAATTCTCTTAAATCAGTTAGATCATCATTTACTCACCCTAGTGTAGTTCCCAAACTTTCTTCTGTGGAAAACAAAAAACAATAGGCTGATTTTCATTGTATTGACAAAATAAAATAAAATAAAATAAAATAAAATAAAATAAAATAAAATAAAATAAAATAAAATAAAATAAAATAAAAATAATCAATAATAATACAAATAATAAAATAAGATAATAGAAAATAAATATAAAAAAATATAAAAACTTTCATAATAAGATTAAATGTAAATGTCACAAATAATTAAAAAAATGACAAGTTTAAATAAATGTGACATTTTGAAGTAGATAGAATGATATTGTAGTGAATTAGTAGTAAAATAGTGATTTTTTTGTGTGTGTGTGTAGTTTTTAGTTTCGTTAACATAACATTAGTTAACATGAACAATGAAAATACTTCTAAAACAATTATTAATCATTCAACATTTAGACATTACTTAAATCAAATATAGTTTTTTTTTATTTTTTAACGTTAACAAAGATTCATAAATACTGTGACAAATGCATAGCACATAGTTAATGTTAGTTAATGCGTTAACTAATAGGAAATGCATAGTTATCAAAATTATAAATCCTTTAAGAAATGACTCAGAAACCCCCCAAAATATTATAATATTTTTATAATATAATTTTGAGTGTTTAAAAACTTACAGCATGTTTTTCATAGTCAATGGAATCATTTATCTCAAAAGATAATTATGATATGAGCTCTTTTCACACAATATTGTACAGCCTAATTCACGTGAATCATCATTTGTTTATAATTATGGTGACAGTGATTATTTTTCACACAGACACAAAGTGGTAGTTTTCCAGGTCTGTGTATGAATGAAAACACTTGCAGGATTATTTAAAGTGACTCTCACCTGTATGCAGCTGCAGGAGACTCTTAATTACAGCGTCCATGTCTAATTATGTAGAAACAAACTACATGCACTCAGAGCTGGATAGTAACTGATTTCATGTAATCTGGATTACGTATTAAATAAGTACATTTAATCAGATTAAATTACATTTTAATATACTTGTAATCAGACTACTAGTTACTAGTTACTTTTTTATTGATTGCATAATTACATATTATTCACACAACAGCAATAAATGATTAATAATTTATTGATTCTCCCTAATTCCTCTTTTTCTTCTTTTAAATGTTCCTTTCTTAAATAGCTTACAGTTTATATACACTCAGAAAGTCTTCAGTTTTGCGGACGTTCACACAGAGGGGAAAGAAGTGTTTCAACATTGCATCAAATACTGATGAACACATTAATGTTTATTTGAACAGTAAGTTATTTAACCATCTATTTCAATGTCTCTGGAAGGCTTTTGTCTTTCAAACACATTAAAATGCACATATTCATGTTATTTCCTATTTACATGTAATTCAGGCATTCTTAAACTTTTTTTGTCATCTGAACCTCCTTTATTTAATATATTTACTATATAATTTTTTTTAATAATAAAGGATCACATCAAGATTTATTTTAATTTGACATTATTAAGATTTAATTAATATCATTCTTATTTTCCTGATATCATTCTTAAGTCTTTATGTTTAACTGTACATCTGTTGTTTAAATATTTATAACCCGAGAAGCTTCTATTTGTCAGATGCTTTGCTTGTAAACTGTATTTGTAAAGAAAGGTGCCCAATAAATTACATTTCATTTCATGTTTAATCTAATGCAACATATCATTCAGACATTTTTAGGTGTCCAAATAATTTTTGGAATAGCTTTACCATAGATACAACGATCATGTTATGTTCCTGCACATTTACAGCTCATAGTTCCCTTGCATTTTAACTCTTTTCTCTGGCTGGTCGGGTTCTTTGGTTTTGAGTTTGACAGGTCTGTTTATGAAATACATCATGAATCATTTATGTAATGTTTTTGGGACTCTTAATAGCACCTTGTCATGCAGAGGAGGAGTGTCCTGACAGATCTGACAACTCTTAATTTGAAATCCCATTGAAAAGTTATATTCAAACATCTTCCTTTACTTTCTCTCATGCATCCAGCCATCCACATGCCAGCTATAACTCATATCTCATTTCCAAAATCGAAATCCCTTCATTAATTTTGAACACTCAGGCGCGTGTCCGAGCATCAGAATTTTTCACTTGTGCAAACCACGAAAACTCTTCATAGAAAAAACAAACAACATTTAAATCTCTTAACGGAACAACGCCAACCGATATTTATATCTTTGAATAGCAGAAAACAACCGATATTTCAATTTATGAATAGCTGAAAACAACCAATATTTTAATCTCATAATAGAACAAAACCAACCGATATTTAAATTTCTTAATGGAAAAAACAACAACATTTAAATCTTTTAATAGAACAAAACTGACCAATATTTGAATCTTTTAGTGGAACAAAGCCAACTAGTATTTAAGTCTTTTTACAGTAAAAAACAACCAACATTTAAATTTCTTAATGAACAAAACAAACCAATATTTAAATATCTTAAAATAACATAACAACCAATATTTAAATATCTTAAAAGAACATAAACAACCGATATTTAAATATCCTAAAAGAACAAAACCCACTGATATTTAAATCTGCTAAAACAAAACTGACCGATATTTAAATATCTTAATTGAACAAAACCAACCGATATTTAAATATCTTAAAAGAACATAACCAAACGATATTTAAATATCTTAAAAGAACATAACCGAACGATATTTAAATATCTTAAAAGAACATAACCAACCTATATTTAAATCTGCTAAAACAAAACTGACCGATATTTAAATCTCTAAATCGAACAAAACCAACCGATATTTAAATATCTTAACTGAACAAAACAACCGATATTTAAATATCTTAAAAGAACACAACCGAACGATATTACATATCTTAAAAGAACATAACCAACCTATATTTAAATCTGCTAATACAAAACTGACCGATATTTAATCATACAATTGCCAAAAGTAGTCTCTACGATCAACTTGGCCCACAATGCTTTTGAGAAACATCCAATATTTAAATCTCTTAACAGAGAGAGAGTAAAAACATTTAAATTTCTTAACAGAACAAAACCAACTGATATTTAAATATATTAATGCAACAGCAATTATATTGAAATATCTTAACAAAACTAACCAGTATCTAAATCTTGTAATTCAACAAAACCAACCAGCATTTAAATCTCTTAATAGAACAAAAACTATCAATATTGAAATCTTTCAATAGAACAAAAATGACAGATTATTAAGTCTCTTAATAAAACAAAAGCAATTGATATTTAAATCTTTCAACAGAACAAAACCGACCAATATATTCAAATCACTTATTAAAACAAAACTGACAGGCATTTAAATATATAAATACAACAAAATTTATATTCAAATCTCTTAATAGAAAAAAGTGCAATATTTAAATCTGGTCATTGAACAAAACCAATCGATATTTAAATCTCCTAATGGAACAAAACTGAAACTGTGTGTATTGTGAAAACCAATTAAAATTAAATTTGACTTTGTTTCAAAAGTCTTATTCTACATTCTTCCTAGAAGTCAGTTATAATGTTCTTCAAGGTTTCCAGCACCAAAATAGTCCTAATTTGTGCTTGTACATGCAAATGACTTCAGTCATGATCGGCTAAACTCTTTGCATGTGAAATGACTAACATGAGAAATTTATGAGAAGTGAAATGTTGGAAATTATTCGGTTTATAGTGCAGCTGTGCAGCTGTTACATGCATCAGATGGAAATGATCAGGTTCAGGTCAGTATCGATAAGAAGGAAAGGCTGAGATAAATTAAATCCACAGAAAGAGCCATTAGGGAGCAATTTGTTATCCCGGCCCTTATGACCCCTTTATGGAGGCCGTCTGTCGTGCCGCTCTCGATTTCCTTCCCTCGAAACATCGTTAAGTTAACGACGTCACACAGTGCATACTGAAGGGGGATTTCCAGGCTGTGTTTTCATTAAGCAGCTAGTAGATGTAGTAAAATTTAAGCGTGTGGCATGTATAATTCATGCAGATTAGTGCGGTTAGACGCTTCTCAAACCTCATGCTGAATAAAACATGATGTTTGTTTGCTTGGCGCCGCATAAAGACTATTTTGATGGGCACATTTCAGGCTCCCTGGTGACCTCGTTCGGAGGACACGGCAGCTCATGAACATGTATGATGTCACTTCCTGAGATCACAAACATGCCCCAGAGTGCATTTCTGCTTTCTGAGTCAGTGTTTGTGTGTCAGTCTGATTTTTCTCCCTCAACGCCGTTAGCCGAACAGGTGGCTGTGGTTTAGTCAGTCAGTCATGCGGTTTGTGCTGTTAGGCCCGTTTTGATTTTTTTTTAAGCTTTATCTCTCTCTCTCGTGTCAGTGATTTAGTAAGTGGAATGAGACAGGCAGACCTGTGGGAGAGAGAGCAGCAGATATGAGTTTTAAAAGCAGCAATTATACAGATTTTTCTCTATCCATGCAAATATATTCAATCAGGCGTGTTCGAGATGTGTTAGTGACAACAGCATAAAATTATTCTCTCCATTTGGTGCTTTAGATTTCACTTTAAGACCGTGTCAGGCAGGTTGAACGGAAGGAAGAATGTCAGTAAATAGAGACAATGCAGCGCTACACTTCAGGCAATGCAATTAGAGCAATTACCCCAGTGCTCTCTTCCAGTCCCAGTCACTCGCAATAGACACTTACAAACTGCATGGCATTTTCACTTCCATCCATCATGCCTTAATCCATCCATCCATCCATCCACCAATCCATTCATCCACCAATCCTTCTGTCCATCCATCCATCCATCCATCCATCCAGCTGTCCATCCATCCACCAATCCATTCATCCACCAATCCGTCCATCCATCCATCCATCCATCCATCCATCCATCCATCCATCCATCCATCCACCAATCCATCTGTCCATCCATCCTTCCATCCATCCCTGTATCATCTATCTGACCATCCATCCCTCTATCCATCCATCCATCCATCCATCCATCCATCCATCCATCCATGCATCTGTCCGTCCATCCATCTGTCCATCCGTCCATTCATCTGTCCGTTTGTCCATCCATCATCTATCTGTCCACCTGCCTGTCCATCCATCCATCTATCTGTCCATTTGTGCATCCATCCATCTATCTGTCCATCCGTCCATCTATTTATCCATCCATCCGTCCGTCCATCCATCTGTCCGTTTGTCTATCCATCTATCTGTCAGTTTGTCATCCATCAATCCATTCATCTATCTGTCCATCCATCTACCCATCCATCAGTCCATCTATCCATCTATCTGTCCATCCGTCCATCCATCCATCCATCCATCCATCCATCAGTCCATCCGTCCATCCATCCATCTGTCTATCCATCCATCTATCTGTCCATTTTGACATCCATCCATCTATCTGTCCATCCGTCCATCCATTTATCCATTCATCCGTCCATCTATATGTCTGATTGTCCATCCATCCATACATCCATCCATGTAAATGTTCCTCTCCATATGCAGCATCTGATTATGACAGAAAATCATCTCAATTCATTTCTCTCTTTGTTATAACAAGTAAATATCACGGTTTATACTAAAGTACTTAAAATAAACATCTGTTGGGCAACATTTGCAGTGGAATAAACAAAGATACTCACTTTTATAGCCAAATTATGTCTGGATAGCCTTGACATGCAACACTTGTGATAAAGAACTTACTGCTCGTCTGTGTTGCATCCAAACTTCAAACTCCTGTCAAAAACACAAATACAACTTAATCTGTAAAACCATTCCCAGGTCTCACATGAAATAAGCAGGACAAATAAATTTTAGAGTCTGTGTCAGTTCTACCCTGCTCTACCATGATGAAGAGCATTATAGAGCTGATGACGAGGTGCAGACACTTATCATGATGGCTCGTCTGGTGACATGCAATTAGTCTGTAATTAGCAGAGCCATTACTGAACATGTGTGAATTAAAGGTCAGCTATTTTTTTCCGTTTAATATACATATTTCATTAGCTTGCAGAGGAGGCGGGATTGTCATTTACTTCGGCATGGACTGTAATTCAAGCATGTCAGATGTAGTTTTTCCACTGAGATTAACGATAGCGCAGCACGCCCTACAATCACCCGTTCATTTTAATTATGAAGAGGGTGGTGCTCTGTCTGTGTGACATAAACACAAGGCATTTCAGGCTGCTATCTATCTATCTATCTATCTATCTATCTATCTATCTATCTATCTATCTATCTATCTATCTATCAAGAAAAAGCTTAGAGGCCATATGGGAAAAACACCTCTTAAATAATATGATATTAAAATGAAACTCAAATTTTTTTAAAATCTAGTTTTCTCACTTTGACATTAAATAAGATTTCAGAATCCTGTTTAAATGTATAGCTCACCCAAAAATGAAACAATGAAACACTATTTATGTCTGAAAATGACTTTTAGGTGCAGAAATAACATAATTCACCCAAGAAATTAAGTTGCAACATTAACTTGTTGCAAACTTGTCAGACACCAGATTTTCCACATGCATATTTTCCTGTTTAAAAACTAAAATTACTGAAATTAAACCTCATGTTGTGTAACACAGGACACACTTCATTTACAGCGATATCGTTGACTTGATTGCAAATGATTGCACAGATACTATTTAAACTGAACTGAGCTGGATGATGACATCACTGAATTAAATGATGAACTGCCTTTAACTGTCATTTTGCATTATTGACACACTGTTTTCCTAATTAATGTTGTTCAGTTGCTTTGACGCAATCTTTTTTGTTTAAAGCGCTATATAAATAAAGGTGACAAATGACAAATGACACATCAAACTGTATCATCCCTAAAGGCTCTGTTATTCTTATTCTTTCAGTGAAAGAAACCCACAAATACAGAACACTATTAAATATTTACACATCTGCACTTCTTGACACGTTCTAGGTTGAGTTATGAAGTAATTTACACCGCCTGTGTTTAGGATTGGCATTTTAAAAGCCACAAAGTCCAAAGCCAAGCATGTTGTTCCCAGCCTGTGGAAGGAGTGTTCATTGGATCGGAAAGCCACTGAATATATCCGTCTCCAAAGAGCAATTATCCTGAAAAGCAGGCTGTACACTTCCCCGCGTGTCCCAGAACAGAGCGTGTTTCTAGTAAAGCGCCTGTAACTCATAACTCAGTCTGATTTTATGCAAATGACCGCCACTGCAAACTTCTGTTCTCCAGAACATCTTAATCTGAAATTGGAAATCTGAGAGATCAGTTGCGACTCTTTTTAATAAGTTTTTGAAGATGAAATCCATAGAGAGGGCACATGGCCTTGAAGAACAGAGAGTGACATTTAAAAGTAAGATCCTAATCGTTCAAGATGCAGATTTCAAAGGTGTCTGATAGCTGTCACGCAGCATGTGATAACTGCAAAACTGCACGCTCTTATTTCGGTAATTGCATGCAGAATTTCAATGAACTGATAATCCACATTGAACTGATGCACTTTATAACTGCAGGGCAAAATAAATATGTGAAGCCTCATTAGAATCTGTAATTATTTAAGCATAGATAGACAGTCAGTCAGTCAGATAAAATATTACATGTGGCCAATTAAGGGTCATGGGTTCGATTCCCAGAGAAAGCAAGAAATTATAAAATGTATACTACCTGATTGCAAAACAAGTTGCTATGAATAAATGCATCTGCCAAATGCATACATATGATATGCAAAACTTAAAGTGAAGTTGAAATAGCTTTAAATTAAACTTCTGTCAGCTAACTGAAATAAGTTGAAGCACTAAAATTACTAACTGGAAATGTATACAAACTTAAACCAAATCTGAAATAAAAATAAATTAACCCAGTATAATAGCATAAAAAAATTAAAAAGAAAAACTTAAAATTACAATCAAATGAAATTTAAAATTAATATATATATATATAAAAAGTTAATTCAACATATTAATGAAAATTAGAAATGTTTGCTTGGCAACTATTGAGTAAGTTTAAGTCAAAGCCCTAAAATTACTAACTGGAAATAAATAAAAACTAAAATGGAACTGAAATTAAATTAAATTAAACTTACAGAGTAATATTAAATATTAAATATAAATTAATATTATAGTAATAAATGAATAAATAAAAATAAGCACATTACTAAATTACTAAAAATTTAAATAAAATTACTTAAAAAAAATAGAAATAGCTGAAAAAAGCTAAAATTACTAACTAAACTAAAACCGGAAAATAAATAAATGAATAAACAAACAAACAAACAAACAAACAAACAATCAAATAAAACTAAATGGCAATAATTAAAAAAATACAATATTAAAATAAAATTACATTTTAAACGAAAAATTAGAATGTAATTGAAATAAGTTGAAGCTGAAGCACTGAAAATCAATAAAAACTAAAACGGAACTAAAACGAAAATAAAAATAAATTAAACCTGAATAGCAATATAAAAAAAAGCACATAACAAAAAAATACTTAAAATGAAAATGAAAATGGATTATATCAATTATAACAACTATAATAGTATATAAATAATACTAAAATATCACTTGTGAGTTGTTTTTTGTTTATAACAGGACCATGCTAGTTAATTAATAATAACAATTAAACCTAAATAATAAAAGAAAAAATAGTAAAATAAAATAAAAAATACCAAAAATTACAAAAGCATATAAAAACTAATTTAATTATAATTTAAAAAATATAAAATACAAACACACACATGCACACACACACACACACACACACACACACACACACACACACACACACACACATATATATAGTGTATAATAAATAAATAAATAAATTGTAAATAAATTAAAAATTAAAATGGAAATAACAGTGAAATTCTAAACAAAACAAACAAACAAACAAAAAATTATTAAAAACACAAAAGAACATAATAAAATCAATAAAACGCAATGCTGCCTTAAAAATCAATTAAACCTACATAGAAAAATAATAATAATAAAAATGACAAAAGCACATAAAAACTCTAAAAATGTAAACAACAACAACAACAACAAAAAAATTGAAAATAAAAGAAAATGTAAAAAAATAATATGTATGTATCATGTACATATGCATCAGTCATGTAATGCAGTGTGCATCAGCTGATGCATTTATACAGTGAATGTTCACATACTACAGATGTTAGATGTGTTGAACGGGCATCACAAAAGCAAAAGATCTACAGGAAAAAACACATCTTCATTTAGTGGCTTGTTATTTATCCAGAGATATCCAAAATGCTCTGTTCCAGCTGGATAAAAAACAGCAAAAATCCGAACGAGGCCTTGAAATCTGCTGGCGACGGCACACAAACAAAGCTTAGTGTGTGTGTGTGTGTGTGTGTGTGTGTGTGTGTTTCCTCAGTAAGTGAGTTCAGGTGAGGGCAGGTGTTTCCACGCGGATGCATGGTCCTGCTGACTTCACCGCCGTCTCAGAGCCAGGAGCTACAGATCAAGAGATGAGAGAGAAAGCAGATGTAATGGAACCCAAGCTGAAGTTTTCTGTTTCACAGCAAATTTAGTCGTGGAAGTTTGAGGGTGAAAACACATGCTGCTGCTGATCAATCTGATCAATAAACATGCATAAACATGAATCAAGATGTTTTTAATTAGAAAATCTCAGCTTGTAATGTAAGCAATGTAAAGACTAGACTAAAACAGTTTTAAGGCATCTAATCTGGTTGCAGTTATGTCCAGGGTTTTTATTAGTAACTAAACCTGAAACTATTATTATTATTATTATTATTATTATTATTATTATTATTATTAAGAATATTATTTTATTTATTAATTTATATTTATATATTTATATTATTAATTTATTTTACTTTTGCCTTGGCATATAACAAAAAAAAATTTTTTTGACCTAAATAAAATAAATAAAATAAAATAAATAAAATAAAATAAAATAAAATAAAATAAAATAAAATAAAATAAAATAAAATAAAATAAAATAAAATAAAATAAAATAATTAAGTAATAAATGTAAAAAATACTAACTAGAAATAAATAAAATCTAAACCTGAATTAAAAAATAAATTGCAGCTTAATTAAAAACAACATATTTTTATTATATTATAATAAAAATGTGTTTATGTGTGTTTGTCATTTTTATTCAAATATACTAACATAATAGGCTACTAAAATAATAATGGTTACGTCAGAATAGTTATAGTAATAATAAAAAAGTAAATAATAATAAAAACAGTATAACAAAAATATACTTTTTTATTATAGTGAAAAATGTGACATTTTTATTTAAATATATAAAATAATACTAAAATAACACTGGTTACATCACAGCAGTAGCCTAATAGTAATAGTGATAAAAAAGTAGATAGTAATAAAAAGTTACTTTATTATACACTCTAAAAAATGCTGAGTTGTTTCAGTCCAACTTTGGATCAAATATAGACAAACCCAAACGTTGGATTGAATTTTTACAATATTTGTTTAAACCCAATAATTGGGTAAGTCCATACTAGTATTAGTATACTATAATAAAAATGTGTTTGTTTGTCATTTTTATTAAAATATGCTTAAATAATATGAGAATAACACTGGTTAAATAGCAGACTGATATATTTTGCATTGCATCATATTTATCAGCTTGTTTTGCAGCACCAAGTGATGTATAAAATGCTGAGCAAAATGAATCTTGGATCTTTAAAACTGTAATACATGGAAAATTTAGCAGATTTTCAGAAATGTGTCCAGGTTGAACTTAGAAACTTAAAACACTTGATTAATTTCATTATTTACAAGAACATGAACAGGCTGCAAATAACCTGAGCCACATTTCAGGATTGAGCAACTAAGACACAAACCAACTTATAAAATATCCAGTAACACTTCAAGTCATAATATATATTGTGCATTATAAAAGTATTATTATTGCATTGATTATGCCTTGCAATGCACATACTGTATAATCACATGAATAACTAAAAGCACAGTTATAATGCATTATAATACTCATTATTGCAATGTTTTTAGATACATTTTATTTATTTTTTAATTTAATTTTTTTTTTTTTACTGTGTAAGTGCAGCATCCGGACACACAAAAAAGAGAATTAATTAATTTCATTTCATTGTGATACTAATATGATAATACTAGAAATTTACATTTATATTTATGCATTTGGCAGACACTTTTATCATGCATTCAAGATACATATTTATATTTATCAGTTCTTGCTTTCCCTGGGAGTCAAAACGAAGACTTTGGCATTGTGAATTTCATGCTTAACTGTTTGCAAAAAAAAAAAAAAAAAATATATATATATATATATATATATATATATATATATATATATATATATGATTCACATCTTTAAAAAGTGCATATTTAATCCAATATATTCAGACATATATGATAGGAACATGAAAATGTACTCTGCACGTATTGGATTGAGGGAAAAAGCAGGGGAGAGAGAGAGAGAGAGTGAGTGAGAGAGAGAGAGAGAGAAAGAGAGCGAGAGAGAGAGAGAGAGAGAGAGAGAGAGAGAGAGAGTGCACGATATTGAACATATGAAATGAAAATTGTATCTCTTTGATCCGAAGCCCCTCTACAAAGTTCTGGCATAATTGCAGCATTTCATATCAGCAGCAGAAATCAGCAGGGCTTTACAGCAACAGCAGATTGGCTGTGTGTGTGTGTGTGTGTGTGTGTGTGTGTGTGTGTGTGTGTGTGTGTGTGTATGTGTGTGTGTGTGTGTGTATGTGTGTGTGTGTGTGTGTGTGTGTGTTTGTGACAGAGAGAGAGAGAGAGAAAGAGAGAGCTCTGTCTTCAGTCTCAGCTGATTCTGGCCACAGTCTGTTAATCAGCGTCTGTGATAAACAGAAAAATTAATTTTCTCAAGTATTTTTGTCTTGTTTAAAATATCTCTGTCTTCGGAACAGATAATCATACTTGAGAAGCCACTCGATTGGTTGGTTTTGTAAGATTTTACTGAATATATTGATATTCAAATTTCTCTCCTGATTCACACCAGAACACTTTTTCACTGGAGGAAGTGTTATTATGGATTATGGACTCGTATTTTAGTTAATAATGTCTTAATGCTGGATTTGTTTCATCTTTTGTCTTCTCCAGATGTTAACTGATGGACTGGAGTGCTGTGGATTACTTGTGATGTTTTTATCAGCTGTTTGGACTCTCATTCTGACGGCACCCATTCACTTATCCATTGCTGAGACACTGATGCAAGGCTGCATTTCATTTTTGCGTTAACTGTTCCTTTAACAACTCATTTGACTATTTTTCATTAAACAAAATCATTTTCACACTAAAACACATGCACAAATCTCCCTCAAACCCTCAGCCTGAACATAATCACAGAATACATAATATTTATGATAAAGATTAATGAGAAGCACATTGCAAATGAATCTGACCTCTCCGGTTACATCTCTCTCGTTTGCTCTGTGCAGAAATCATGTGGGTTTTGGGAACGAAATTAAGTGTATTAAGTGTCACGCTGCGTTTACAGTAATTCATTCACATGATCCTTGTATTCAAAGTGAGGAATAATACAAAAAGTTATTGCTTTTTGCCTCGTGTCTCTGACATAATGGCAATATTTCACTGCAGCATACATCCCCTCAAGGAAAGAGCTAAAAGTTTAGTGAGTCACGTCTGCTTGTGTTAAGGTTCTTGTTGTTCTCAGAGGAAAGATGAAGATGAGGAAAGGAGAGAGAAGGAAAGAGGGCAGGAAATGAAACCCTGAGGCGAGGTTGGCTTCTCCTGATCTCCTTAATGGTGTTTTTCAGACCTTCCTGTGCAATTATCAAGCACCGTAACAAAGATCAAACCTTCGGTTCCTGACTGAAAACGACACTCTCGTCCAGGGCACATGAGGACATCTACAACCTCACAGACAGCACAACACAACACAGACTTTACACTCAAACACGACCAGCAAAACACTTCTCATGTTAACCCTGTAAAGCCTGACATATGACGTAACAGTCAGAAAAACAGTTTCTTTGAAACATTAAGAAGAGTGTGTTTTTTTGTTGATTATCATATTTGATCCATCAGGCTTTTATGGCTCATATAGTCTGATATAATGAGAATATGCAGCACAAAACAGCTCAATTTTATTTAGAGGCTCAAACTGAGAAAAAATATGCAGTTTGGTGCAGATGCTGATAAATCAATGCAATTTTCATTACAGTACAGCAGATACTGACATAAAATGATCTAAATATCAGTCGTGGCTCTACATCTCCAGTAATAAGATGAGATGTACAGTACAAACCCAAAGTTTGGAAACATTACTATTTTTAATGTTTTTGAAAGAAGTCTCTTCTGCTCATCAAGCCTGCATTTATTTGATCAAAAATACAGAAAAAACAGTAATATTGTGAAATATTATTACAACTTAAAATAATAGTTTTCTATTTGAATATACTTTAAAAAAATAATTTATTCCTGTGATGCAAAGCTGAATTTTCAGCATCATTACTCCAGCCTTCAGTGTCACATGT
The DNA here is from genome assembly GCA_024542945.1 of allo-octoploid hybrid of Carassius auratus x Cyprinus carpio. Lineage (NCBI taxonomy): Eukaryota > Metazoa > Chordata > Actinopteri > Cypriniformes > allo-octoploid hybrid of Carassius auratus x Cyprinus carpio. The sequence continues at coordinate 26,371 of JANHFF010000466.1, forward strand.
AACATCCAGTCTATCACATGATCATTTAGAAATCATTCTAATATTCTGATTTATTATGAGTGTTAGAAACAGTTCTGCTGTCTAATATATTTGATGAATAAAAGGTTAAAAAGAACTGCATTTATTCAAAATAAAAAACAATTTCTAATAATATATATTCTAAAAATATATTTTCTTTACTATCACTTTTTATCAGTTTAACACATCCTTGCTGAATAAAAGTATTGATTTTATTTAAAAAAAAGAAAGAAAAAAAAATTACTGACCCCAAAATACTGACCAGTAGTGTATTTTGTTATTACAAAATATTTATATTTTAAAAACATAGCTTCTTTTTTTTCACTTTTTATTCATCAAAGTATCCTAAAAAAGTATCACATGTTCTGAAAAAATATTAAGCAGCAGAACTGTTTCCAACTTTGATAATGAATCATCATATTAGAATGATTTCTAAAGGATCATGTGATAATGATCCTAAAAATTCAGCTTTGCATCACAGAAATAAATGATCATTTAAAGTATAATAAATTTAAAAACAATTATTTTAAGTTGTAATAATATTTCACAATATTACATTTTTTTTCTGTATTTTTGATCAAATAAATGCAGGCTTGATGAGCAGAAGAGACTTCTTTCAAAAACATTAAAAATAGTAATGTTTCCAAACTTTTGGTCTGTACTGTAAATGATTCAAACATATAATGCAGTGCTGGAGAGATGAAGAAATAAAGGCTCCTCAGAAGATGTGAGATGTTCTGGAGGCTTGTGAAGATCATTCCTCCGCTGAGGAACAGTGAAAGTAAAGCTTCTGGAAACAAACGCTCCTCAAAAGATCCTGATGATCAGATTTGAGACTCTAAAACATGATTGATGGAGAATCAAGTAAAGCTGAGCTGCTTCAGTCCAGTAAGAGTTCATCTGGAGATATTACTGCAGTTATTCTGACTTTACTTGATCAAAATCACTCAAGATCTGACACCAGAAGCAGCAGCTGAAGCTGGACGCTTGTACAGTTAGACTAAACACAGACAGAAGAGATGTAGTACATTGTGTTTTTTAAGCAAAGTTTTGATCATGTCGATCATTTAGAAGCTTAATTTGCATATCAAATATGATAGAGAAGGTTTTCTAAGGTTAAAACATCTAATGTGCACACATTCGCCTGGCTTATAAAGGCCTAAAACATGAGTTAATGGGTGATTCAAGGCTGTAGGTTTGCTTTTAAAGTTGTTAGGAACGCACAGCTGCGAGGCAGGAGACCTTGAAATTAGACATTTTTTAAAACGATTAAAGCAATGAGTCAGTCGACCTCCAGCTTTTTCAAAAAGCTGGTGGTAAGAACATGCCTTTGCTCTGAAGCAAGTCTGATAATGTAATGAAAATAACATTACTCACACATCTAATATCTGAGGTTACTTAACTCTGAATCACCCGTACTAGTCATTTAAAACTTTCATTAAATTAAAGGAATAGTTCTCCCAAAATCGAAAATTATATGAAAATGTGCTCACTCTCAGAATGAGTTTGTTCCGTGTTCCTAATGTAGCACTGCATCAGTGTCTCAGCAATGGATGCTCTGCAGTGAATGGGTGCCGTCAGAACGAGAGTCCAAACAGCTAATGTTCTGGTCTAAAGCTGCTCAGCTGACATCCGGCACAATGCTGAAAGCATTAAATAAAAAATAGCATTGCGAGAAACTAAAATCAATCAATCAATAAAAAGATTTAGAAGATCTGTTGTTTTTTTCCTAACTTTTCAAACTGTTACATTTTCTGATCAAATGTGTAAACCTTTGATCAGAAAAACAATGTGACAATTAGGTGAGAAAACATCAAAGATGGAAATAATCTTAACTCAAGAACCTCTCTTTATCTCTCTCTATAAAATTATATATAAAAATTAGTGCTGTCAAATGATTAATCGCATCCCAAATAAAAGTTTTTGTTTACATAATATATGTGTGTATACTGTGTATATTTATTATGTATATATAAACACACACACACACACACACACACACACACACACACACACACACACACACACACACACAAACATGCATGTATATATTTAAGAAAAATATGTTATGTTTTATATATTAAATATATACTATAATATATAACAAATATATAATATTAAATTAATATTAATACATGCATGTGTGTGTTTATATATACATAATAAATATACACAGTATACACATATATTATGTAAACAATTTTTTTTTTTGGGATGCAATTAAGCGCGATTAATTATGATTATATTATAAAATAAATATTTTTTCTTTTTTAAAAGCATTTAAAAGCATCTATATCTTTTTTGAAGGTATAATAAATATATGCTAAAAAATAAAACAAGAAAAACTATTTGCCAATGGAATAAAAAAAACTTAATTCATGATAAAATCTCTAAATATAAAATATGATATTAAATCATATGAAGTATTTTATTTATATTTTTATATTTTCATTTATAAAATTCTAAATTATATTAGGAAAAATATCTGATATTTTTCTCTTCTATTTAAAAAAAAAGCATTTTTAAAGCATCCATAACTTTTTAAGGTATAATAAATCTGCTTAAAATAAAATTGGAGACATTTTTTTTTAGAAAGTAATCTATTTATATATAGAAGTGTATGTATAATTACTTATTAATTAATTATCATTTTGTAATAATGTTATTATAAATATCTTATTGATTTCACACACTTGCACAAACAAGGTACAAACTTCGTTAAATCTACACTTTAAACATGAAAATATATTTGGCAGACACTTTAAGATACAATTTAAGAGACAATCTCAAAATATGATCTAGATATAATTTCAAAATCTAAAAACAAGTCTTGATATGTTTTACACAGCTTTCACTTTAACACAAGCTTCTTGAGTGATTTTAATGATTTTAAGTGGCTTATTGCTCAAACATGGAACTGAAAGTCTGCGCATGAAGTCTTCTGCAACATCTTTCCACACAGAATGAATGCATAAAGTCAGCAAAGAGAGAGTAAAGTAATGCTGCTATATTTCACAACTCACTGACCGATGAAGCGATGCACATTTATACACTCAGAGTCTGTCCAAACTCCTCCTGGATGAATGTGTGCGTAACGCTCGTGTTGTTCATGCTGTTTCCTGTAGTGGGATGTGGACATGACGCCCTCGAGCGAGTGTGTGTGTGTGTGTGTGTGTGTGTGTGTGTGTGTGTGTGTGTGTGTGTGTGTGTGTGTCTGAGAGTAAAGCAGTGGGTGGAAGGACACTGCATAACTAATGTGTGTCAGATCACTGAAGATGTTTGCGTCTCTCTGAACCTGCGGAGCGTGTTTTTTGTGATGCTGGCAGGAAATTTAGTTTATTAGAGGGTTTATTAGTGTGTAAAGCACATGTCCGATCTGATTTTTGGGAACAGTAAGTGAAACAGAGCACATCATTCCCATTATTGCACAAAAACTTCATCACGACCTCATTACAAACAATAAAAATAAATAAATAAATAAAAAAAAATTATTACACTGCATGTGAGTGATGTGGAATCATTAAGATTTTATAATGTTTTTTGAAACAAAAAAGTCTCTTCTGCTCACAAAGACTGCATTTGGCAGCAAAAACACAGTAAAAACACAGTAAAACAGAGTAAAAACAGTTTTGTGAAATATTTTACAATTTAAAAGATTTGTTTTCCATTATAATTTACATGTTATATACTTAAAAGAGTCATTTGATCCTTCAGAAATCATTATAAGTTTTTATTTGTGCTCAAATATTAGTAATGAACATTGGTAATATACATTAAAATAGAAAAGTGTTATTGTAAATTGTGACAATAAGAATTTCCAAATGTTAATTAATCAAAACATTCGACTATATATAGTCAATATTTCATTATAACTATTGCAGTTATATAATTTATTTGATTATTATATTTTAAATTTATTTTAATTATTTGCTTTTCATCAACTCATGAACCCCAGGTTTGGGAAACCCTGATCTAGGAAACACATGTTTTAAAAATATACATTTTAAAATACACTTTAATAGAAAAAAAGTTGTTTTAAATTGTTATAATGTTCCACAAAATTAATGTTTTATTGCTTTATTGATCAAAAAAATGCAACCTTATTGTACACATGAGAGACTTCTTAAAAAAAGATATATATATATATATATATATATATATATATATATATATATATATATATATATATATATATATATATATATATTTCTTTTAATTTTAGATTTTTAAAAATGAACTAGTTTTTCATCAAACACTTTAAATCAGATTTTCTGCAAAATGTCTAAAGCAAAAAAAAAAAGAAGAAGAAGAAAAAAGAAATGTTAAAAATCACAACTGACATCATTCATAATGCTATAAACGGAAGGTCGTGCTGAATGCATTGCATTGTGGGTATTATATTATATATAGTATCTCATGCAGTGTTTGATATTGATATGTACGGGATATTTGCAGCAGAAGTCAGAGTTTTACACCAGTCCTTTATGAGATCGAAATAATATTCAGAGTATATGCAGAGATGTCCGTGGGTCTCCTTCTTTCTGTTTTGTCAGAAAAGCCAAAGCGAGTCTCGATGTGGACCGAGGTGCAACCCTCTGCTGGATTCAGTAAATCTCAGCTTCACCTCAGGGCTGCTGGAACTGCTTTAAATCCCTGCATTGACTCCTCACAGACGTCTCATCACGGCTCTTACGACCAGTTCATGAATACAGTATAAACCCGTCTACTGAAGCATCAGACCAGCGAGAGATTTCACGCAAAACAGAGACGGGAAATTTCATCACCGGGTCCTTTGAGGATAGTGTAAAAAAAAAAAACAGCTTTCTGTTGATTTATTTGTCTGGGAAGGGAAAATGTCAGATTTGATTAATATTTAGTGTATGCTTTTACAACAAAGACGTTTCTGACGGGGTTTTAATATTTCATCTCTTTTCCTCTTCTCCAAGAAACTTCAAAGCAATCATAAGTCGTTTGAGTTCACCTCCTCGATGCCCGTCATCACAGCTGAATTCTCCACAATCGCTGCTAAAACGGGAGCGCAGGAGCGGCAGGGGTTTGCTGAAGGGTTCAATACAAGCTCTATAAACACCACTGCTGACATTATGACACGTACCCTCGGAAATCATTTAGACCTGTCACTCAGAAGAAACAGAAACACATTGCATTTACAGTAACTCACAATGGAAGTAACGGAGGTCAAGCAGAAACGTGGATAGAAGTCTTCTCCAGATGTTCTTGTGATTACTTGTGGATTATTGTGATGTTTTTATCAGCTGTTTCTGACGGCACCCATTCACTGCAGAGCATCCGTTGCTGAGACACTGATGCAATGCTACGTTTTTTCTGTCGATTCTTTTACAGATTTCAGCATCAAAGCTTTGAGGCCATGAAGCAGCTACAAGAAACAGCTTCCAGCATTGTATTGCGTAGCTTTTACAACACAGACACAGGTAAGTAGATTTTAAATGTCATCGTCTCAGAGGATGCCTGTGTTTTTGTGAGCCAGTGTTAAACAGAGAAAAGAAGAAACCGTTTCTGGCTTAAAACAAGTCAAACGTACGGGAAAATACAATATCCCAAAGCATATATTTATAGATTAAACACGTTATTTTGGGGCAAATTCACCTGTCACTTGGCAGAACCCAAATTAGCCAAATTATCCAACATGGTCAAATTATCATGCTCTAAACCTCTAAAACCAAGAACAAACTTCACAATATTAATTATAACCTTTACTACATGAATTATGGCTTAAATAACTACAAGAATAAACGTGATCTGTATATTTTGAATTACTGGCTGCAGAAAGCAGTGAAAGCAAAGCAGAATTTATAAATCAACAATAAATCAACGGTTGATTTTAAAGAAAGTTCTGCAATAAACAATTTGTACTCTGTTTTCGGCAAAACCAGTTGAGAACCACTAACATTTGCAACTACAAATAGACAACACAAAATGTGTTTATAAGCACATATGCACATAAAAAGTCCCTCTTGCTCCTTAAAAACATAAAAAATCTATCTATTGTTTTATAATTCTGTTTCTCTTTCTACCGTTTTATTTTTATTTTTTGCCACTTTATTATTATATTGCTTCATCATTCTTTCTATCATTTTATCATTCTTTCTAATGTTCATTCTATTGTTTCATTGTTATTTTATATCATTTTATGGTTGTTTCTAACGTTCTTTCTATTTTATTGCTTTATCTTTCTCTCTATAGTTTTAGAATTTAGTTCTTTTAGTTCTTTCTATTGCTCTTTATCATTATATATGTGCCCTGGACCACAAAACCAGTCATAAGAGTCAATTTCTCAAAACTGGGATTTATGAATCATCTGAAACCTGAATAAATAATCTCTCCATTGATGTGTGGTTTGTTAGGAGGACAATATTTGTCTGAGATACAACTATTTGAAAATCTGGAATCTGAGGGTGCAAAAAAATCTAAATATTGAGAAAATCATCTTTAAAGTTGTTCAGATGAAGTTCTTAGCAATGCATATTACTAATCAAAAATTAAGTTTTGATATATTTACAGTAGGAAATTTACAGAATATCTTCATGGAACATGATCTTTACTTAATATCCTAATGATTTTTGGCATAAAAGAAAAATCGATAATTTTGACCCATACAATGTATTGTTGTCTATTGCTACAAATATACCCCCAGAGACTTAAGACTGCTTTTGTGCTCCAGGGTCACATATGTATATATAATATTCTAATACATTAAATAATTTGGCTTGTAAATGTCTCCTTGTATCCCTTCTTTTAAAGAAACGCACAATATTTGATCAGTTTTCATTGTGCCCTCTAAAGTTTTTTATTGCACTCTTAAAAGTAAGCATCAAGCCCTGTATTACTATAATTAGATTTATGCTTTTTCTCTGTCAAGAAACAATACAAAAAACCCAAACACATAATAATGGGAAAAATGAGGACTGTATCAACGAGACAAGCGACAGATACGTCCAGCTGCTGTCACGCTCACATATTACACGCTCAGTGAAGCCCTGATCGAGCACAAAGGTGGAGAGTCGTGGTCATAAACAAACACCCATCCATGCAGATGAACACAACGCCCAATTAATCTGCTCCCACAACAAAACCCGCCGCCATTTAACCACAGGTACAGTTTAACAGAATGAACACAGACATATGATGTAGTTTAAAAGCAAACCGGATCCAGGACATTTCTGCAGCATCAGTTAGAAAATCGTTCAGGAGATGAGACAGGAGCAAATAAACACGATTACAGACACTTCAAACAAACATGCATTAAACTGGTACGCTCGTTACCGCGGACAGATTGACTCATTTGTCATTCTCTGTTCGGCCTGTCATCTGAAATCACACCGGCGAGATGATTATTCAGGGTTTCAGAGGATCTGTGACACGCGACATTTCCATGGAAACCCATTGACAATCCAGCGTGATTTAGGGATGGCTTACTTTCTCATTTCCTTCAGGAGGGATGGAAGTGTCTACAGGATAATGAAGCAGTTAAACACGAGTAACAGAACAAGATAATCGCTGTGTCAAAGCTGCAGACTGACAACTACAACAAGACCTGCTGCAGGAGACCAGCAGGAACCAGCACAGACCTCCAGACCAGACAGAGAGACTGTACAAAACCTGACAAACAGAGAGATAGAACAAAACAATAGAAAGAACGATAAAACAATAGAAAGAAGAAAGATAAACGTATAGAATTATTTAAAAAAAAATAATAGAAAGAGCCACAGTGATAGAAAGAATCATATGAAAATACAACGAAAAATGGTACAAAGAATGATAAAACCCAAGAAACAAAAATACAATGATAAAGAACAATAAAACAAGTGAAAGAATGATAGAATGAATGATAAAATGATAGAATGAACAAAAAGAAAGAATAAAGATAAAATCATGAAAAAAGAATGAATGTTAAAATAATAGAAATAAGAAAAAATCATAGCGTGAACAAAACGATAGAGTGAATGCAACAATATAGCAAAATAGATAGATAGAAAGATAGATAGATAGATAGATAGATAGATAGATAGATAGATAGATAGATAGATAGATAGAGAACAACAGCACAAACGGAAACAATGATAAAATGACAGAACGATGGACAGAGAGATACAGGTTTCCTCTTTGTACGAGGGTTTGTGTAATGACTTCTGAAGGACAAATTAATGAGCAATTAGTATGCAGTAACAATTACAGATCTCACTAATTAAGGACTGACATAATTAATCTGTGAGCGAGTTCAGACACTAAAGTCAGATCATCAAAAACACTCTGATCTTACAGTGATGACAGACACACACACACACACACACACACACACACACACAAACACTCTCTCTCTCACACACACACACACACACACACACACACACACACACACACTCACACACACACACACACACACACACACACACACACACACACACACACACACACACACTCACTCACACACACACACACACACACACACACACACACAAACACTCTCTCTCTCTCACACACACACACACACACACACACACACAAACACTCTCTCTCTCTCACACACACACACACACACACACACACAAACACACACACACACACACACACACAAACACTCTCTCTCACTCACACACACACACACACACACACACACACACACACACACTCTCTCTCTCTCTCTTACACACACATTCCCGAATTTTGAATTTATTTTTTCTCTCGCAATTTCAATTGCACTTTTTTTTATAGAACTGCAACTATAAACGATAGAAAATAATGAAAGACTGACTGTATGATAAAATTTTAGATAAACGGTAAAATGATAGAAAGAACAATAAAATTATAGAAGGATATAAAAAATTAAATAAAATAATAAAAAGGTAATTGTGACTCACAAAGTTACATTTTCCCTCGCAATTCTGAAAAAAAAGTCAGAATTAGAATATATAAACTGAGAATTCTGACTTTTTTCTCACAAATCTGTGTTTAATTTAATTTAGCAATTCTAGGTTTATATCTCACTAATTGCAACTTTATATTTTAACCCGCATTTGTGAGTTTATGTCTCACTATTTTGACTTTTCTTATCAAAATTGCAAGAATAAAAAATAGAAAGAACAAAAGAACAATAATACAATACTAAGAAAGAACTGAAAGAACAGTAGAAAGAATGATGAAATGTGAGAATGATACAAAAATAACATAAAAAGTAATTGCAACTTTATTTCCCTTACAATCTCGAGAGAAAAAAGTTTAAATTACGAGAAATAAACTCAAAATTTCTGAGCTTCTTCCTCACAGTTCAGAGTTACATTTTGGAATTTTGACTTTATGTCTCACTAATTGATACTTTTTATTTTACAATCCTGATTTTTTTCTCTCTCACAATTGCAACTTTATATCTCACAGTCCTGACCTTTCTTCTCAGAATTGCAACTAAACATCTCACAAGTCTGACTTATGAGGGGGGAAAAAATCAGAATTGTGAGAAAAAGTTTGCAATTACCTTTTTTAATGCCTTATTTATTTATTTATTTTCAGATACAAGAACATATTCTCATTGACAAATAACTTACAATTACATTCCTGCATTTGACAGATGCTTTTATCCAAAATGACTTCAAGGTTTACATTTGATCATTAATTTCCAGAGAATCAAACCCGTGACCTTGCTGTTTCTAGTGTTATGATAAGCTACAGGAATCATAAGAATGCTTTTCTTGTATAAAAATAAACCTTACACAATTCAACTGCATTAGATTCGATCCTAAAATAAGAAAGAAATAAGCCAGTGGTTAAGTAAAATAGTATTATCTTATGCACCCCCCCCCCCCCCCCATTAATGTATTTTCTAAGAATGTTTTTTTTTTTTGCTGTAAAATAATTTAAGAAATGCAAAACTCATTTTGATTAATACTGCTTGACCTTTTCTTCCTTTCTCCAAATTGGCGTGCCATAAAATCAAAACTGCAACAAAAATAGAAATGTACAGTTTGCTGCTCAACAGAAAATGACATTTTATGCCTGTAGAGAGATTGTGAACAGATTCATTTGTGTTCCTGAATCACAGTAATATGATTTATTTCCATTAGCCTTCCGTCCAATACACTCCAGAGTTTCCTCCCTTTGTTTACGGAGATAAATTGCTTGATTTGGGATTGCAGAGGGGTCGGCTCGTAAAAAAGATGGAGCTTGCAAATAGATGTCAGCGGACGTTACGCGAAGCAATCAAGGTGCAATTTCAGAGCATCTGATAACAGCTGAGAGAGGAATACGACATTTATCCTCATGCCAAACCTGAACAACGGCTTCACTTTCAAATCTGTTGTGACATCGATCACAGAAATGTCTATTTATTGTAAAATAAATGTCTGAGTTATTATTAAAATGACTTTTATTGGTGCAACCCAATTCAGTCATGTTGCTTTCGTTGAATTAATTGATTTACTTGAATAAAAGATTGGTTTAGCTGCTACCATATCAAGTATGATAAATTATCTGATTAAATAGCTATATATTTTTTAAAAGAAATTAATGCTTTTATTCAGCTAAGATAAATTAAATTGATCAAAAGTGACAGTAAAGACATTTATAATGTTACAAAATATTTATGTTTAAAATAAATGCTGTTCTTTTGAACTTTCTATTAATTATAGAATTAATAACTTGTTTTATTTTGGGATTTCAGATTTTGTAAATTATAAATAATATGCTGTCCTTATTGTGCAGCACAACTGTTTTCAACATTGATAATAATCATAAATGTTTCTTGAGCAGCAAATCATCATATTAGAATGATTTCTGAAGATCATGTGACACTGAAGACTGGAGTAATGATGCTGAAAATACAGCTGCACATCACAGAAATAAATTACAGTTTAACAGAGATTCACAGAGAAAACAGCTGTTTTAAATTATAATAATATTTCATATTTTTTATGTATATTTGATCAAATAAATGCAGCCTCTGTGAGCAGAAGAAACGATAAAATATCGTAATTATTCCAAATTTCTGATCATCAGTGTATGAAGCATGAAGTACAGTTCAAATAGTAAAAATAAACATTAGATATAAACTTGCTGACATGAGGTCTGATGATAATCAAAAGAAAGGTGACATTACCAGCTCTAGCTTCAAACGGAAGGAAAAGAACAAGTGAAATTGCCTGCATTAGCATGCAGCGGAACAGCTGGAGGCTTCCTGTTTCTAATCAGTCTTCCTGTCGGATGCAGATATAAGTGGAAGAGAAGAGCTCTGTCTCTCTCAGGTGTAAAGAGGGAATCGCTGGCTGTTGTGTGCTCAGTATCAGCAAACGCAGCTCCTTTGATGTCTTCTTAAAGACTTTACTGAGGATGTGGAAGATGGCATTCTTATATAACACATGCACAAAATCCTAGAGACTTGTGTGTTTGTGTGTGTGTTTCTTTTTTGCAACAATGTATTTGCATTTGGCTTTATGAGTTTCTGATTTCATACTGATTCAAAGGCTAATGGCTCGAGATGAGAGGTTCCTCCATGAAAGGCTGCATTGATCGGTTTACACAGCTGTATACAGAAAACACACATCGCTGCAGGAAAAAGCAAACTCGCCGTTCCTTTACACAAAAGCTGCTTTTATGACCGATTATGCAACACAAAACACGCTTGGAAGGTTTCAACAGGAACCACAAAGAGATCTGCTGCCTGATGCCACCGAATAACCTTTTAAAAGACCACGTTTGTATTATAAATTAAATTACATTTCTGTAACAACTTCATTAACCCTCCGATGGGAAGCCAGCGCATGTTCTGTAGAAATAAATAAATAAATAAGATAACTCTACTTATAACTTCCTGTTTTATTCAGTGTTACTTGATGTTTCTTTGTAATTATTTCTCATTTACAATCGATTCTAGAGTTTAAATTGTTTCTGCAACATTTTTTTTCCCCAGTGTAGAAATATATCTATGTTCTGGAGATAAAATAATAATAATAATAATAATAATAATAATAATAATAATAATAATAATAATAATAATAATAATAATAATAATAATGAATGAATGAATGAATGAATAAATAAATAAAAAAATAAAAAAAATAAAAAAATTAAACACTGATCTAAAAAAAAAAAACTATAAGGAAAAATATTAAATAAAGTTTTAAAATAAATCTAAAATGTTTTTTCAAAGAAAATAGTAATAATATGTTTAATCAATGTGTTATTTGCCATTTCTTTGTTTTTATGAAATTTACTACTGGTTTCTAAGTGAAAATAGTTTCTACAACATTTATTTTTCAGTGTAGAAATACATTTACATTTGGAGCTTTAAAAAACCCAGAAACCAAAACAATGATAAAAAAAAGAAAACTCGGAAATTTTAAAAAAATATCCAGACAACAATTCAGCAACTGCTACACTGTAATAAATAAATACATGAAAGAATAATAAAGATTATTGGAGCATGCTTTACAAGAAAATAATTTATTTCTAATTCAAAATGTCATGTTTTATTCAATGTGTTACTTGCTGTTTCTTTGTGATTACTTGCAATTTGAAACATTTTTTCTTTTCAGTGCACAAATACATCTACATCTACATTCTGAAAAACCTATATTTTAATCAAAAAAAAAAAAAAAAGTTTAAATCTCCAAACAACCATATAGCACCTTCATAATCCTGTGCAGTCACAAATTAAAAGCAACTGCTAAAGTACATTCAGAAATGCATTAATTATGATCTTTTCTTAAAAATATATGCAAGTCTGACCATGCTTTTATAAACAGATTTAAGTACCAGAGAAACTTGGCAACAGCAGAACTCAGGGCCACACCACAGTTTCTCTAAACTTTTCTATTCATCCTCTTTCATTGCCAAACATCAGAAGTCTTAGACATGCTGAGGAATGAAGATGTGACCCTGAGAACACACAAGCATAACTGAATTCTGTTCTTTGAGACACACAACACCAGAGCACTCAATAGCAGATCATGAGCAGGTCTTCACACGGCCGTAAAACCCCTCAAGGACTTTATAAGGACGAATCAGGCAGCAGGTGTTTCACCAGTTCTCTCCTTTGTGCTTTATTTGTGCCAGAACAAGACGGATCTGAATCTGGCACCTACGGAAATGGATCAGGCACCTACTGTATATATTTGAGTGAATTTCCAACTTAATATGTCTCTGAAAGACATTAACACTCACATTAACTTGTAGATGTTTTATGCAAAATCAAGTATAGCAATAATAATGTTGTCAATAACTTGCAATATATCTGTAAAAACAAAGTTTTGTTAGTCTTGCATGTTCCTCTTATGATGATAAATATAACACTAATAAGTAGAATATGCAATTTTAAATGCTAAAATGCGAATTTAGGCATCACAGCATTACAGTATAAAAATATTATGAATTTTGAGGTTTGCCAAAGATAGTCTTAGAATGTTTAAAACTAACATCAATTGTGCATATATAAGATGATGGCAAAGGCAATCAAAATGTGAAAACAGAAGAAATGAGCATGCAAAATTAAAAATTTAACGTTGTCTAATGCAAATAAATTTTAAAAATGTCTTATATCGGCCAACAATCAACATGGTATCGATAAATTGTGCATTTAACGTCACTGTACAAACCGACAATTAAACATAGCAAGCACTAACTGCTAGATAGCAAAAAATAAGTAGGAACTTTAAAACAATTGCCAGTATACCGGCATATTACTGAATCACTTTGACTCTGATTCACAAGCTTTTGATTCAATTTGTTTCGATTCTGCTTCAATAAAGATTTACTAGTTGTATATAACCATTTAAACTGCACACAAACAGTTTTTCAAAAGAAACTTTTTAATTATATAATAATGCTTTTACTCCAATTCATATAAACATTTCAATTTTTTCATGACATATTTATTCAAACATACAATAAATGAGACAAAATGTTCATCAAAGTGCACCACTTTAGGGTTCTTTTTCTGGCTAACTAGAACATTTTTGACATTGAATGACTTTCCACAGGATGTTTTATTGACATCTTTCTGGGTTTTGAAATTGCTAATTTAATGATTACATGAGACATGATTAATTTCAGTAAGTCGTTCTTTGTCTTTCAACACCTTCTGATGTTCATTCATGTTTATTTCATGCTATAACTTGTAGTAAACATGTAGATATGATCGGTTCATGGCTACAGCGATCCGTCATGCCATATTAAAGAGCATCAAAACCACATTTATTATTAGAATTTTGTGAGAAAAGAATCCAACAAGATCAGTAAAAGTAAAAACCCAAAGATTATTGTGATTATTGTATGAGAGGCGGCTACAAATCATCTTTAAGTGGAGTTTTGTCAACGGCATTGACTAAAAAGATCGATCTTTGGATTTTAAAGTCGATATCGGTTCATCAAAATGAAGATTGATTAAAATCGGGAAATTGATGCTGTCAGCCTGGCATTTCAAAACCATTGAGTTAAAGAGTCGTTCATTTAATTAGAAGAGGTCATCCACAAATCTTACAGAGTAAGTCTAATGTAAAAGTCTAAAGATCTAGAGTCTTGCAGTGTTAAATGTGTGTGCATCAGTCAAGAGATGAATTATGCAGCACAACTCGATAACCGTTTCAGGCGAGTCAATGTCTCAGCGCACATCCAGCATCCAGAAAACACACGAGTCAGTGAGGGCCGATCAAAACATTAGCTCTGTGGACGGATATGAACATCTCACGCTGTCTTCAAGACCTCCTGGGAAGATCCCATTTACGAGTTTAGAATTTTTAATGATGGTTTTGGTGCATTTGTCAACCATCAGCAAACGCAGGAAGCTTATGTTCTACTACAACAAGTGTGTAAGAGTAATGCTTTTATGCATTTCATCATGACTACTGATTAAAAGATCATTTGAATGAAGTCTCTTCTGTTCAGCACGGCTGCATTTATTTGATAAAAATTACAGTAAAAATTGTGAAATATTATTACAATTCAAAATAGCTGTTTTCTAATTGAATGTCTGTTAAACTGTATTTTATTTCTGTGATGCGCAGCTGTATTTTCAGCATCATTACTCCAGTCTTCAGTGTCACATGATCTTCAGAAATCATTCTAATATGATGATTTGCTGCTCAAGAAACATTTCTGATTATTATCAATGTTGAAAACAGTTGTGCTGCACAATATTTTGGTGGAAACCGTGATATTTTATTTTTCAGGATTCACAGATGGATAGAAAGAACAGCATTTATTTGAAATAGAAATTATTTGTAACATTACTTTGCTGTCCCTTTTGATCAATTTAATGCATTGTTGTTGAATAAGAGTGTTAATTTCTTTCTTTATTTTTTTAAATCATACTTTATCCCAACTTTTGAATCACAATTTATCACATATAAATAAATGTTTCATATATCTGAATATTATTAATAGTTATACATGTTTCTTGAGCAGCAAGAATTATATAATATTAGAATGATTTCTGAAGATCATGTGACACTGAAGACTGGAGTAATGATGCTGAAAATTCACAGAAGAAATCACAGAAATAAATTACAGTTTACAACATATTCACTTAGAAAACAGTCATTTTAAACTGTAATAATATTTCACTATTTTTACTGTATTTTTAATTAAATAAATGCAGCCTTTGTGGGCGAAGAGACTTTTTTCAGAAATATTAATAAAAGCTAATTACTGACCAGTAGTGATGGGAAATGCAGTTATCATACAAGCCCAGGCGGTCTATAATATTTGGAAAGACCATCAACAATTACCTTCCATCGTGATTCTTTAATTGACACGCATCCAACATGGAAAGTCAGGTTTCCTCGCTGGTTATTAAGACACTGTGTTGGTGTTTGTGCTCTTATCTCAAATCATTCTGAAGACAGAATCAGATCTGTTCAACACTTTCAGCCCAGACAGAGACTTCAGCATCTGCTAAACTGCCCTGAATTCATTTAGTGAGAAAGAGAGAGAGAGTAACCACAGATAGACATTGAAAAGTCGAGCCAGATCAATCAATAGCTTCATTAGCTTGGCCATCTCAGAGCGACAGCTTTAGACTTTTATCTCACAAAAAGCAATTAGATCAACAAAACCGAAGCTCCAAGCCGCTGTATGGACACGTGTTGGGCAGGTCAGGGCTTTAATGTGCCTGTCTACCAGCAGGTAAAATCAGGAATTCCCCTTTTTCCCCCTAAATCTGGCACCAGATCAATAAGTTGATTGATTCTATCAGATTTCCTTGTTATGCTCTGGTTGAAGATCCGCTGCCGGTTTCCACCACAGAAACACACTGGAGAATATTAGTGAACAAATTCATAAACTAATGAATGCTTTGTGCCCTTAACTGACAGGAGTTTAGAAGTACCAATATTTTTGCACTCTTAATCGAATTTGAAATCAAAATGAAAACTGTCGTTGATATTAGTCCATGTTTATTAACTCAGAAGCAAAACTTTATGCAAACTGACCAAATGAAATTTTAGAAAAAAGCATAAAGGACCAAAATATTTATGACTCATCCCACACTACTGAGATTTTCATCCAATCAAAAACACTCTAGAATAAGAAAGCCCCTCCCTTTTAAACTGCAAATGAAGAATTCAGAATTATTTTAGGAGATAAATTTTTTTTTTTTTAATATATTGTGATTTTATCAGAATAGTTTGTTCACATAAAATATTTTTTAAATATTATATTAAAATATAATTATATAAAATATGATATGATATATTTATATTTTAATAAATTATAATTTAATTATTAAATAATTAATTATTTATATAAATTAATTAATGAATTAGTTAGTGTAAAAATGGCACAAGTGTAAAAAATGCCACAATTATATATTATATTTATATTTTAATTAATTATAATTTAATTATTAAATAATTAATTACTTATATAAATCAATTAATTAATTAGTTAGAGTGTAAAATTGGCACAAGGCTAAAAAATGCCACAATTATATGATATATTTATATTTTAATTAATTATAATTTAATTATTAAATAATTATTTATTTATATTAATTAATGAATTAGTGTAAAAATGGCACAAGCCTAAAAAATGCCACAATTATATGATATATTTATATTTTAATTAATTATAATTTAATTATTAAATAATTAATTATTTATATAAATTAATTAATTAATTAGTTAGAGTGTAAAAATGTCACAAGCCTAATTGTGTTCTCCGCGAATAGAAATATATTCTAAATAAATATTCTAGAAAAATATATTCTAAGAATATTCACATTAAGTTATGAAAAAGTTATTTCTTAATCTTCTCTAAACATTCAAAGTTTTTAAAAATGTTTTAAAATCAAAATGATTTCTGTAAACGTTAAGTGAAGCATTCCATTTTTATTCTTTATATCATTATCGAAATGTTACTTTTAAAAAAACAAATGCTTCAAAATAAAATATATATTCCATCAACAGTGTATAAATAATGTTCATAACATTGAGAGAACCTTCAGAACATTCTGTAAACTGGGTTATAGTCCAAATTAAGGGATGAAAATAAAACAATTTGACACTTTATCCCTGAGACTTGCGTCTCCACACTTTGGTTCTCAAGGTCATGATTGAAGAATCAGTATATGATGAACACAAATTCATGCACAAAGCTTCTGATCTACTAATCATAGTGACACTGATGACTCAATTTCCTGTGACACAATTATATGATTTCACATTAATTATCACATATTTATAAACAAAAATCGCAGGACACACCAAGTTTATCACGCATCTGTCAAAAAGTACAGTACTATCATTAAATATTCTCTCATCCTCAATTTCTATCAGCTTGAGAGACTGAGGGAAGAAAAATCTGCCAAGTACACATAGTGTACACTGCAGCTGTTAACAAGCCACAAATAGAGTTTAGTGCAGAACACTAAATGCACACGGTAACTAACAGTGTTTTCTTTTTCTGCTTCTGCTCACTTCAAAACACATATAAAACAACTTATTTTTCTAATTTTAAGTGGATTGTGAAAAAAGAATTAGACAAAAGATATATTAATTGTAGCTTTCTATACTACCAGACAATTCAAAATATTTGTTTCTATGTCAGTTTTTTATGCGTTTAACAAACAACAGGTACAAATCCAAAATTTGTGGTAAAATGCAGTTATCCAAGGATTATGATATTTGATACATTATGATACATGATATTTTCGGGTAGGTATGTTCCCTAGTGGCTGACGATGGTACAAGTTTTTTTTTTTTTTTTTTCAAGGTATATTTTTAAAAATAAAATAAATGCATATTTATATGAATGTGGATATTTATATTATATTATAATGTATATGTTAGATTTATATATGCTTTATATTAATATTATTATAATTAATACAGTTATTATACATATTTTTTTAAAACAAATTGTCATATTTATTTTATATTAAATATAATAATCATGTTTATTTACATTTTAGATATAGAACATTATATAAATAAAAAAGGTTTTTTTTATTTTTATTATTATTTGTAAGACCTCCCAACCTTTCGTTTTGATGTCCAGACCACAGAAACTCCCGTAGCTTTGTGGTTGTCACGTTTGTACATAACTTTGCGTGTGAATGTAACTGTACGAAGCATTTTGTGTGCTGCAAAACTATTTCAGGTTCATCCATATGAATTCTGCTGGACTAGTTCTATAAAGCAGGAACTTTCTGCACTGAATGTCATTTGACAGAGTTTAACTAATAATTCATAGCTCACAGTGTTCACCTTTAAAGCTAGCATTTTTCTGCAATGCTGGGCTTGGAACTGACCGAGCGTCCTTCTGAAGGATCTTAAAAACCTTCAGAATATTTGTCTGTTCTCTGAACCCACAGACGTGCACATGAGTAATGATTGCCTTCTATTATCTGACTTCTCAATTTCATGGAGAGCTTCGATATGCCCCACTTCTGTGCCAGAATACTTGAATGATAAACCAATTAGGAGGCTCTGTGTGCTGGAGATGCGTGTTTGTGCATGCGTGCAGAGTGAAGAAGTTCAGTGCTGTGACATTATATGAATGTTAATAGACGAGCCTTTGTGATGCCGATGTCGTTAGTATTCATAGACATTCATACGAATACTTTTATAATGTTGGGATGTGCAATATTAACCACATTCATATATATATATATATATATACAGTATATATATGGGTCAAAGAAGAGACAGTACTATCCCAATGTGGCACTCCAGTTTATCAGCAAATTGTGTTGAAAGCTTGACAGAAAAAGACCTTTTTAATGTTTGAATTTATTCATAAGTGGAATTCAGGTGGGAGTATTTTTTTTTTAAAGTCATTTGCAATTTTTACATATGCAAATGTACCCTTCTATCCAAAGTTACAGCACATTGCATTTAAAGGAATAGTTTAATTAAAATTTGCTAAAAAAGTGTTACGGCATCCAAGATTAGGAATGAGTTTGTTTCTTCATCAAATTTGTAGAAATGTAGCATTGCATCAGTGTCTCAGCAATGGATGCTCTGCAGTGAATGGGTGCCGTCAGAATGAGAGTCCAAACAGCTGATAAAAACATCACAATAATCCACAAGTAATCCACAGCACTCCAGTCCATCAGTGAACATCTGGAGAAGACAAAAGCTGAAACACATCCAGCATTAAGACATTTTTAACTCAAATACATTGAGTCTATAATCCATAATAACGCTTCCTCCAGTGAAAAAGTGTTCTGGTCTGAATCAGGAGAGAAATCTGCACAGATCAAGCAGTGTTTAAACAGCTCTAAACAAATATGTGGCTGGATTTAAATGAGCGAGACAACAGGAGATGCACTTTTTCACTGCAGGAAGTGTTATTATGGATTATAGACTCGTATTTGAGCTAAAAACATCTTAATGCTGGATGTGTTTCATCTTTTGTCTTCTCCAGATGTGAACTGCTGGACTGGAGTGCTGTGGATTACTTGTGGATTATTGTGATGTTTTTATCAGCTGTTTGGACTCTCATTCTGACGGCACCCATTCACTGCAGAGCATCCATTGCTACATTTCTACAAACCTGATGAAGAAACAAACTCATACTAATCTCGGATGAACTGAGGGTGTGTGCATTTTTGGTTCAACTATTTCTTTAACGTTTCAGTTTATCAGTCCATGCATTGCATGTACTAACATGCATTATCTATCTGTTATTGACTTCTGTCTGTATGAATTCAACCCCAATGCAATCCACCTTAAAATATCTTTAAAATCTATTTGGCAGCATTTAGAGCCTCGAGTCTCTATCAGCTTCGCACATCCACATTCTTCTTTTCAAAACGGCTCCAGCTCGGTCCGGTTGTATGAAGACCATGAGTACACGGCCATAAATTCTCGGTTGGACAGAATCCAGATCTCAGTCATGGACGTGGAGTGTGTGTTTGACAGCTCTGGGTAACAGAAAGCAGCGCTCAGACTTCTGTCTGTGTGTCTGCGTCTGTTCAGGCTGAAAGCAATCCGTCAGAGATACGACTGCTCATTCATCCTTGTCAGAGACCAGAAGAATTGCATCACTACTGTAAAACAAACAGAAGCTGAATGCGCTGAAAAACAGTCCAAACAGCAGAGAAACTCCGACGGAGCGCTGTGTGTTTGCGTCAGCTGGGAAGTGAAGTGAATTAAAAGCTCACAGTAGTTAAGCTGCTTAATTGTTTAAACTGTTGCAAAGTGTATTATTACACAGCTCTATATATAAAGTTGCAAGTATATAGTCTAATAGGGCTGAATGAAAAAACTGAAATTGCAATCTTTTTATTTTTCGTTGCAAAATGAAAAGATACAGGAATGTTCATGAGATAATCTGAACAGCTATATTTGAAAAAAGTGAATCATTCTTAAATGAGTGATTTTTATTTTTGGGGGAGTGCATATGCAATCAGTCAATCAATCAATCAATCAATAAAATTAGACAAATAGATAAATATATGAAATTAGTTTTTACTCTAATGACTTTTTAAATTATATAATAATAATAATAATAATTTATTATTATTATTATTGTGATTATTATTAAATAAAAATATTAAACAAGAAATATTTAATAATACTATTATGGTGTAAAATAAAAAATCAAGCATTTTTTACAGTGCTAATATTCACAACTTCATTTATTTTGAGAAAACATCTCACAAACACATATTGAAGGAGGAACCTGAGCCAAAATGTAAATGTAAATATTTATTTTGTATGTTTATTATTATTATTATTATTATTATTATTATTATTATTATTATTATTATTATTATTATTATTATTATTATTATTATAGCAGGATACAACAGGGCTGAAGGAACTTTAATCATTTATTTATTTATTTTTATTGGTGGTTTTGGGTTTTGTATACTCTGTGAAAAGATAATACTTTGGAATGAAAAGAAAAAACTGAAAAAATATATGTATATTAATTAATTATCAAACATTAAACATCATACATATAATACATTTAATTTAAATATTTAATATTTATATTGTTACATTTTAATTTACTTATTCTACTTAGAAAAATAAATAAACAAATAAATAGTTTCACAATTTAAATGCTTTTCATCTCAGGTGATAAAAAATCTCACAAACACATTAAAACAGAAACACGAGCCAATTTTTTTGGTTGTTTTTTTTTTTAACCATTTGTTTGGTGCTGTCAGTGACACAGAAATGACACACAACAGTTGCATTTAGATTAAACCGCTCAATACCTGCAGAAACTCTGTAAACATTTCCTGCTAATTTACATAAGCAAGAAATAAATGGCAAGTAATTACCAAAAGCAGATATCTACCTAGTGTGTAATTCTGTCATGGCAGTGGCTTTATTATGACCCACGTCTGTCAGGGGATTTGTGTATTTGGATTATTTTTTTGTTGTCTGGTGACATTTGAGTAATACCAGTGAGCAGGTCCTTCTGTGAGCTCAGAGAGTCCTGTGACTCAGGTACGTCTCTCCGTCTCTCTCCCACACACACAGACTCATGGCTTGATTCATTGCAGGGGACACCTGCCAGGACTGATGAGTGTATGTTGCTGCTGTTCTGCTCATTATCATACAGCACAGACGAGAATTCGATTAACCTGCTCTGATCCTTGCAATCACACACAACACATGCTAATAATGCACACTCACATTCCTACACGCCATTAGTTGCTTAAATATACTCACACATGATGGATCTGAATAGGGCTCTGTTTTGTCAATGCAGAAGGTCATGTTTTGAACCGTGGTGGATTCACTCTTATGCACAGCCTACACCGACTTAGTGCTTTCATAAAACATAAAATGGATGTGTTAAATGTGCAGAAATTGCTTCATTCTTTCATTTCTATTGTGTCTTTTTATATACCAGTTATTTAGTAATAGTAAGGTCCAACAGGACAAGAGGAAAATTATTTATTTTTTGGTGGTTTTGTGTCTTGCTGTACACTTTTGGAAGAAAAAAAAAAAGATAGATAGATAGATAGATAGATAGATAGATAGATAGATAGATAGATAGATAGATAGATAGATAGACTCTGTCGCTGGTGAGAAGATGCTTGTCGAGTTGAGACTCGGGAGAGATTCAGATCCTGATTCTCGAATCCCGTCCAGGCTCTTTTGACGCTGGGCACATCTGAATTTCAGTCTCACCCTGATGTGTACTTAGTGTGCCTGGCAAATGCATCACTTTAAGCCATGCATTTTCATAAGTCATGCATATTCTGTCTGTAATGTTAGTAGAGATGTTCTTCGGTCAACATGGGTTTATTGGAAAACCATGACTCTACCTACATTTTTGCAAACTCTAGAAACAAACCTATACATAAAATTCAATGCATGTATGAAATGAACACTAGAGGCAGTAAAACACCACTTCTAAACAACTTTTATTCCTTTTCACACAAATTATGTTTACAGAAGCAGATTATCAGTTAATAAAGCCTTAATTTTGCACAATTCCTTGCATAGTACTATGTTATGACCACAAATTGCTTTTACCACAGTGCATGAGTTGTAAATGCATGCATTTTGATATGTGCATTACATAACCAGCTCCAGCTCCATATCTACAGCTTTTCTGATGTGGTAAACTTGCTTGGTAAAGCATAAGCATTGCACTTGAGATGCAAAGTATCTGGTACGATTCCTGTAAAGCATGAGTCACAATAAAAGAGCTGAAAGGCTTTTAGAAGCAATACATGCATTGAATTGTATTATCGATTAATAAATCCTTATTTTTGCACAATTTCTTGCATAATACTGTGCTATGACTTCAAATCACTTTCACAATAGTGCATGATTTGTAAACACATACATTTTGATGTTTGCATCACATAACTAGATTAATGGGCTGGGCTTTTCTGATGTAGTAAACTTGCTTGTTAGTGCACCCGATGCAGCATTGCACTTGTTCTATAAAACATAAGTCATGCTAAAAGAACACAATGAATAGTAGAAGTGCAATAAAATGGCTAGTTACTTCAGCAAAGGCATTTTTATCTGATGTTGGCTGATGTTAAGTATCAGGTTTATGTGCATTATCTTCAAACCAGATAAAGCCAATAACCATTTTTTAACTTCGCAATGTAATAAAATGTTGCTAGAAAAAGCCAGCACATGCCTTTAGCACCTCTAACTGGATTTCACTTTGAAAGTGTCTCAAAATGTGCACAAAAACAACTTAATATAACTTAGCAATTTACAGAAATGTCACCACAGGCGCATTTTTTCCATGTTGTGCTTGATAGTATCAGAGATTTGTTCTCCTTCTTCCGTCTGGTGATTAATGTGACGTGAGTTATCCGGGCTTGCATGA
This sequence comes from allo-octoploid hybrid of Carassius auratus x Cyprinus carpio, assembly GCA_024542945.1. Classification (NCBI taxonomy): domain Eukaryota; kingdom Metazoa; phylum Chordata; class Actinopteri; order Cypriniformes; species allo-octoploid hybrid of Carassius auratus x Cyprinus carpio. The sequence goes on from JANHFF010000466.1 coordinate 50,170, forward strand.
CTACTCATTGTGAATAGGTGGCGATTGGGAAAATCAATGTTTATCTTATAAAAATGACTCACTGCATGCTGGGCAGCATCAGCACTGTGACAGCCAGCCGGAGGCCTTGACATGATGTGTGTGAGAAATGAAAGCTTGCATATCTCCATCGCCAGATTCATGCTGCTTGTGTTATCATGGAAAAACTGGCAGTTTCAGGAGTCTCACAGTTTGTTCTGAATTATATTCTGAACATTATAGAGTTAGAATGTCTGTTCAAATTACATTTCAAGTAGTTTTTTCATGGTTCAGTGTGTGTCAGTGTGTGTCATGTATAATATAGTATTTATTATACATCTGTGAAGCAGTCTGCATGTGCTTGGAATTGTACTTCCTGACCCCTGTGTTCTCCAGTTTCACTTTATTTTTACATTTAATGGCTTTTGGCTGAACATGGCAGTGTTGACACTTTTCCAATAGAAAGTGCTTCATTTAAAAAAAAATAATAATAATTTCACTTAAACCTGTTTTATTTCTGTGATCACTTACTCACAGTCATGCTGTTCCAAACCTGAGTTTTACACGCCTCAAAAAAGGACAAAAAATAAATAAAACACCTGAAATTAACAAAAGTTGTCCCTATATCTGCTTTTGAATGCAATATATTCTAGATCGAATAAAGTCATAGAAGTCTTATGTTTTGTTCAGAGAGGCAGGATGAATTATCTTTTTTGGGATGTCCAAAATCTGTTTTGGATATTATAGAATTAGAAGACTAAATGGTGAAATTGCATTTCATATAGTTATTTCATAATTCATTTTGCATCATTTATGTAATATTTTACACTCTGATGTCAGGTGAGCAGTTTTCATTGGCGTGAAAATGTGCTTTGTGACCCCAAAGTTCTCCAGTTTAACTTTATTTTTTACATTTAATTGGTTTTGGCCGAACATGGTTGTGTTGACAGTTTTCCAATACAAAGTATATTAGAAATGCTGCTCTTAATTTAAAGGACTGCTTTTTTCTACTGTGTTATTTCTGTGATGATTTATTTACAGCTGTGTTGTTCAAAACCTGTATATATACTGTATATATGTATATATAAGTAAGTAGTGTAGTCACATTAAGTTTATTCCTTCATGATGAAACTGTGCAATCGAAATGGATGGAAATATTCTATGCAATTCAGCTACATAAAGATTAAATTTAGGCCTAGTGCATATTTTTTTAAAAGCTCCAAAAAGGACAGAAAAATGAACAAAATCACCAGAAATTATCATGAAAGTAGCCTATATGTCTTATCTTGTATGCAATATATTCAAGATCTTTTGAAGTCAAACAAAGCTGTAGCTCTCAAATTTAATGCACATTTCAGCAAATTAAAACATGCTGAGATGAGAGTTTATTAAACCTCCAGCCTCCACTTTCACTGCATGTAAAACAGAATCTCTGAAATGCAAACTAAAATCAAGGAGGAAAGAGACTTGTGCAGGTTCGGAACGACATGAAGGTGAATAAACGATGACAGAATAGACATGTTTGGGTGAACAATCCCTTTAAGCCTTGCTTAATTGAACACGATTGAGAAAACCTTCTCATGACCTCGTCTGCCATCATTCATGAGCTTCTGCATTTACTGTATTATTCAAAAGCCATTTACAGCTCCGCACTGATAAACAGATACACCATTAGTGTGAGGTAAACAAACCACCTCGTTAGAAACCAGCATTTGAACATCTTAATTAAGGTATGAATTTACATGTGCAGGAGACTTACACCCACTCCAAATGTCTGTCTATTAAAAATTAATATTAACAGATCAACATAAATTCATAGAAAAGTTGTCATGGTCAAATTATTGACTCTAGTTCTCATAATAATATTTCAGCCTTGGCTTGATGGTTCTACAAGCATTAGCATCTCAGTATAAATCACTTCGGCCTGAAGTATGTGTGCATAAGATTGTTTTAATGTAATGCAGAGCGGTGCCAAGACCTAATAACATTATCCAAACTAACAAGGCGCTTGGGAAATGAGGCCGATGTCGCCAGAACTTTCATTTTTCAGGAACATTAATAATTAAGGGAGTTTCATTCGGCTGTGTCACCAAGCGTAAACAAACCGAGAGCAGTGCAGCACTTCCATATAATACCTTTACATGTGAATAATGACATGGCTGAAAGGAAACGGATGCTTTTGGCAGCGGTTTAGCTGAGACGGAGCAAAGCCAGAATCCTCCAGGCGGAAGGAGCTGTCGTGAAAGATAGCAGAAAAAAACTGAGACTGTGTTTGGAAGGAAAGACTGTGCACTACACTGATTTACTGCTGCTATTTTATGTATTTGTGCTGTGCTGAAAATCCTGTAACTAATTTGGTGTTTAAATAAATTGCCTTTTTAAAATTGCTTGTAAATCTCTTGTTATGCTGTGCTATCAACATACATTGGATTCATTCTATATGCCAACTTGTTTTCTTTTAATTAGCACAGGTTTTGTATTTCTTTCTGTGGCTAATTGATCGTAGGCCTCATTGATCTGAGCTCATGCACCTTAGTTTTCACCTTTCACATTTGAGAGAAAATTCACTGAAAAACTAAGGTGCTTAGCAGTATTCTGATTGTTTGCATCCTGTTTTTAAGTCCACAAATAATAATGTACTCATTCTAAAATTATATTGTAATGTACTCATTCTATTTTATTAATAAAATCACCTTACATTGCTGGCAGGTTATCATTGCACAAATTAACACACTCTCTAAAAATTAGAAGCATTCTGAACTATAGCTTCACTGTAGCTCACGCACACACAAACATTCAGCAGCACAGAAACTTTAGCACTGCCCTGCAAAAATGGGGGCAATTCTTAAATTCACCATCATCATTCATCAAATTAAGTGCGAACATAGCCCTAGTATGATCAGAGATTCAGGGAACTCTGCAGCCCTGATTTTATTGGACTTAAGTGCAACATTATTCAAACCGACCATTTGATCCTTATAAAGTGTGTATCACATTTAGTTGGGATCCCTGGGACTGTTTTGAAGTGAGAATATGTGGGGTTCCTCAGGGTTCTGTCATAGGGCCTATTTTGTTTTCTTTTTATATGCTGCTTCTGGGTTTTGTTAAAAACAGAAATAAAAAAATGGCATGCCATTCTAGGAGGACTTGAATGCCACATTATTCCTGAACAGCAGAAGATCGAATAATAAAAATGAGTGTTAGTGCAAAGAATATTTTCACATAAAGATCTTAGAAGACAGCAAGGGCGTCCCGTCTTGAAGGTTGAAGTGGTTATGAAAAGCTAAATTATGAATGTTTTTGGTGCAAAAGACATTTGTTAACAATATAATTGGATCACAAGAGAAAATATTATGTAATTATTACATAATTTTCAAATATTGTACATATTTTATATTATAAACATGTAATATAATATAAACTATTATATAAACTATAACTATAACTATAAACTATTATACCGTATTTAATAAAATATTTTTCCATTATATTTAATATTATATTAAAATATTACCTGTGTGATTGTGACTATAATTTTAAAAATTAAATAAAATTATATATACGCATATTCTATTATAGGTTCTATACTGTAAGTTTACATATCCCAATGCCGTTTTGTGGTGATGTAAATTATTTAATTCAATAACTGAATTACTATAAAAATTACATGGGAGGGTATGTGTGTCTGTGTATATATATATATATATATATATATATATATATATACACATACATGAATGAAATATAATTTAGATGTCCCATGTATATCACAAAAACCTAATCATGCTCACGTGATATTGTTTATAAGTTTTTAAGATTTTACTTTTTGGCTAACTATAGGGCCTGAAAGATGCTCTTAATTGTGAAAGATGAATCTCAACATATTCAACAAGTTATCAATAAATGGCTTTTAAAAGTTGACAGGCCTGAAAATACTTGAATATTATGCAAACAATATAACTGAATATACTGCACACACACCTCTTTAAGCCACAGATCATTTGAGATGTGAAATCACAGAAACGACAGAACAGAGAGCGACTAGAGGCAGAGGTTTTCAATTCTGTCCGACTCTGATCCGGATCAGAATCAAATTGATTTGATTTCTATCAACACCAACCCAGATCAAAATCACAAATTGAAAGTGTTATTTGTGTGGCTTGAGATTTGAGCTCTTTTCTATCCTTTCGAGCTTGGCTTCATGACTGTTTTTAATGGATTTTGTGGGGACGTATTTTAGCTCTATGCTGAGGAGAGTGACGATTCTTTTTAATTAAGTCAGACTGTCAGGAAGCTCAAGCTAACGAAGCTAAAAACACAGCTTTAGCATTCAGCTCTCCTTATAAAATGATTCTGAAGGGGACGGAGACTAATTTTGACTTCCCAACATATGTTCAGTCATGCAATAGTGAAAATGTTTAAAAATGAAAGGCTCTTGCAGGAATTGAAGGCAAGAGGAGAGAGTTTTTGGCCAGTGATGCAAGACCTCTGCAGGGTGCTGCTAACGCTCTGAATGAAAGTCCTGTCATCATTTACTTATCCACATGTCTGCTGTGTTTTTGTGTGGAGGATATTTGAAGAATGCTCACACACCTTTTCCATACAAAAACAATTTAGAGAAACTAAGTCAGTCTAGATTTACAAATTTGTTGATATTTATTTATTTGGTTAAAATTGTATCCCAGCCATTTTATATATACATACATACATATACACTAACCTATGTATTAAATTTATATAAAACTATATTTACATATTACAGAGCCATTTTATATGCATACATGCACATTTTCTTTTTTTTTCTTTAAATTATTTAAAACTATATATTTAAATTTTACACAGCCTTTTGCATGCATGCACACGTTTTATTTATTAACTTTATTTAAAATTATATTTACATATTACACAGCCATTTTATGCATGCATGCACATTTTATTTATTTAATTTATGTAAAACTATATATTTACATATTACACAGCCATATGCATGCATGCACACATTTTATTTATTTAAAATTATATTTAGATATTTCACAGCCATTTTATGCATGCATGCAGATTTTATTTATTTAATTTATTTAAAACTATATATTTACATATTACACAGCCATATGCATGCATGCACACATTTTATTTATTAACTTTATTTAAAATTATATTTACATATTACACAGCCATTTTATGCATGCATGCATGCATACACACATTTTATTTTGAATTGTATTTAATCATTTAATCAATTATGTCACAAAGCCATTTTATTTACACATACATACACACCTTATAAATATTTTATTTTATTTTGTGATTTATTATTATGTTTATTTTTATATTTATTTTATTTTATCTAACATTATAATGACATATCACAGAATCACTCTATATACGCATACACACATTTCATTTATGTAAAATTATAATTACATATTACATAATACACATTATATGCTATTTATTTATTTTCTTCTGTTGATTTTCATTTGAGTTCTGCTGATTTTCATTGATTATGATAAGATTTGATAGCTTATTGAAAGAAAAATATTAGCATCTGATAGATGACTGTGATACAACTGAATTGATAAATGTCAATTATCAAGCTATGATTTTATTTATACCACAAAACAACTGTAGTCATGAAGTTTTAGCTTGCCGTCACATATTTGATTGTGAATTTGATTTCTGTCTAAATCTATTTTTTTTAGAATCTTCATGCAAAACCAAACAACACTGGACCCCATTGACTCATTGTAATGACAAAAAAAGAAGACATTTTAAAAAACAGAAGACAGGTTTAAATGACGTGAGATTTTTAACAGCCTTTAAATGTCTATATAATTAAATTAAAATGTTCCTCAGCTGCAGTTTGTTAGTTTGAGTCCTCAATGACAGATTCTCACAGTAAATCCAGCCTCTTATTACATTAGCAACAGATTTGAGTAAATAATGAAAAATAATGAGACCCGTAGCATTTAAACCCCTGCAACACACTTAATGAGCGTGAGTCAGACAGAGAAAGAAGCGCTTGCAGAGACAGACGGATGAAGATGTGAGAAGCTGTGTTGACATTTCCAGCTGCTGTAAATCAGGGACGAGGGTCAGAGAGAACTGGTGAAATATTAGCAGATGGGAGAGAGGCTTTCAGCTCGTCTCGAGAGCCATGCATTTCTTCCCATCTCAGTCCAGACACACAGTGTGATGAATGTAAACAATTAGCACTCGAATCCATAAATCCATTTGAGAAATGCCCCTTGAAATTTACAGTACGTTCAGTATGAATTGCTGATGTGTGTGGAGAGTTTCATTTTTGTGCTCTATACTGCAAAAATAACTATGGAAATTTGATTTAGCCACAGGATAAAAATAATAATAAAATAAAAATGGTAATTGCAACTTTCTAATTTAATGATTCACACTTTTTTCAAAAAAGCATATAAACACAAGATCTTGCATTTCTGAGAAAAAAAAAGTCAGAATTATGAGATATAAACTCGCAATTAAGGGAAACAAAGTCTGAATTGTGAAAACTGCAGTTACCTTTATTGTTTATTCTGTGGTGCAAAATAAATAAATAAATAAAAATTAGAAATTCAAAATGATACTCTGAATTATGAGGAAAAAGAGTCAGAATTTCCAATATTTCTGATTTTTTTTTTCTAGATTGTGTTTTTTTCTAGACTACATTCTTATGGTTAACCTAACTTTTATTAAAAAAAAAAAAACATTTAGTTAATTGAAATCATAAAACAGTTGACCAAAAATTATATTTTTAGAAATTAGAAATTATTTAGAAATTATATTTTTGTGTTTTCCTTTTAAAATGTTCTGGATTCCATTTTAATGGTTTAATTAAATTTTAATAATCAAAATCATGTCTAATTAATTGAATTGATTAAAAAAAAAACTATGTAACTTTTTAATTGGTTCACAATAATAGTGCCCTATGAAAAAGATTTTTCCCCCCAGAAATTCTGTTGTGTATTTTAATTTTAATTTACAAAATGTGCAATTATTTCTTACATTTGTTATTAGTATTAATATTATTATTATTATTATTATTATTAGCAGCAGGAGCAGCAGCAACAGACATAGTAGTAGTTGACTATAGAATAGTAATATATTTCTGTAATATATTTTTTTTTTTTGTAATATATTTTGTCACAGTTTCTTCAAGTTAAACCGAACTTTTAATTTGACAGGTTGTTGAGAAAACATTTAGTTTGTGTGTATATGATATGATAATAGTTTCTCTTTTGATTCTATTTTATTTTTTTCAGTGGCTTCTTTTTTTTTTTTTTTTTTTTTTTTTTTTGGTTACCAAAACTAAATCTGAGCCAGGTTTATATCCATATTGAATTCTGCACATGAATACAGAGTGGTTTGTAAGAACGTGCTGCTCTCACATTCACACACATGCTAAAAATGAAACGCACACCTGCTGTAATCCATTAATGGGTCTGTTCATTCTGTGGACTATTCACACACCCTTTCTGTCTGTGGAAATCTACAGCCACATCTACACGCTTTTAAAGTGACCTTTTCATTCTCAACAGCACGTCCATTAGTACTGATCTGCAGTCCTGCTCTCAGTGTATGAAATCACTTCTCCATTAAACGAAGGATCACTGACAGCAGAGAAACTGCTCCTAAATACATACATTTAAAAGTTTTATTCTTATTTATACTATCTTATAAAATAGATTTTACAATATTTGTAATAATTTAACATTTGGTTTTATTCTTATATTATTTTAAAGTTACGCTTTTTTTTTTTTTTTTTTTTTTTACATATATGCATTTAGCAGACGCTTTTATCCAAAGCGACTTACAGTGCATTCAGGCTATACGTTTTTTTCTTATACCAGTATGTTTTTTATTCATTTTATTTATTCTTTTTATTCTTATTAATTCTCTCTTTCAATTAATTTTAATAAATTCTAGTATAGTTCCACAAACATAATTCTATACTCTTTTCTTTTTAAGTTAAGATTTATTTTATTTATTTATTTATTGTTCATTTTTTATTTATTTATTTCTTAATTTTCTTCTTTCTTCTTTTTTCACAACTGATTGATTGATTTAAATTTTCAGTATTTATTTATTTTTTATTTTCAATATACATTTTACAGTTAATATTTATTTTATTTATTTTTTATTATAAAATTTTTAGTTAAAATTAATTTAAATGTTTATCATTTGTTTTCATTTGCATTTCATTTATTTTTTTCCCCCAATGTTCAGTTTTACAGTTAAGACTGATTGATTGATTTGATTTGATTGATTTTAAATATTCATATATATTTTTTTATTCCTCAGTTATGGAGTGTGTGTTCGTCTACAGTTAGTTAATGCACGTGGATGCTAGTAATTCAGCAGCTCTGCGTTCAGCATTGTGCTCACAGCTGAAATTCAGTCCAAGAACAAATAGCGTCTATTAGTTGAACAGCACAGGGTTTAATAAAGGACACGCGAACACAAATCGTACAATTTAGCAGTGAGCTTTGATAGATGTCAAGCCGAAGAATTCAGTGTTCCCTGCAGACGTCTGCCGCCTGAAGTTAACACAGATTCATAACGCTATAATAACCCTGCCGGCTTGCTCTGAAATATATTGTAGCCTAAACGATTTGTGAAGTGCCTTCATGGCAGAGCCCTGAAAATGAGTTTTCTAATCACGCTGAATGACTCAAAGACGCGGCGTGTGGGTTCAGAAAGACCTGCTGACGATGACGGCCATATGACATCATTAACCCAGGTGAGACAGACCGAATACTTGTGCAAAATACACATCAGTTTTTGCATAATGCTGCTGGGCCTGTGATGCATACATGCTGTATCGAACATTGTGCAGTTTGCTCCCAGTCATTTCTGTTCACAAACACCTGGTGAAAATGAATCTGCTAGTGTTTCAGATAGACGTCTGCTCTGGTAAAACTCACACACTTCAACTTAAATCTTGATTATTTATACAATGACAAGGAAATGAACAAGATATTAATGAGAAGCTAGTTAGTCATTCCCCAAACAAACTCTAATATTTCATGCATTTTAGTCTATATACATATACATAGCATTTTGTTTTAAGAATGAATATTTAAAAATTTAGGGTGTTTAAATAATACTGGAAAACATTTATTTATTTACTTACATGAGTGGATAACAAACCATGACAGTTCTAATATTTCATGCATTTTTGTCATATATATATATATATATATATATCTTTTTTTAAAGAATGAATATTTAAACATTTAGGGTGTTTAAATAATTTTAATTTTAATTTATTTATTACATTTATTTAATGATCATGTATTTATCATTTATTTATTTATTCTAAATATTTTAGTACATTTATAAAATAAATGTCTATTATTATTATTATTATTGTTATTATTATTATTATATTTAATTTATCTACCAATTAATTTTATTACATAAATACAAACCCTAATATTTAATGCATTTTTTCTTCAGATTATGTACAGTTTGTTATTTTAAGGATGAATATTTAAATATATATGTTGTTTAAATATTACTGGAACACAGGCCAAACACTGATTAAACATGTTCTCTTTCTTTCTTTCTTTCTTTCTTTCTTTGCATTAATTACGTAAGTAAATAAACCCTAATAGTCCTAATATTTAATGCACTTTTTTTAAAGATGAATATTTAAACATAAGGTGTTTAAATATTAATGGAAAACAGAACAGAAATTTGACTGGAAAACACTTATTAAGAAAATAGTTTTCTTTTCATTTATTTATTTTTATTTGGATAATTAATTAATTCTTATTTTTATCTACTTTTTATGTATTGATTTTATTGATTTTATTTTAGTTTTTCTGTGGCATTGGAAATCCCATTTTCCATGGGTATGCTACTCCATCTGTGAGCTCATGAGAGACTGTAGGATGCCTCGCCGGATGCGATTTATTAAATAAGTTCACAGAAATGACACGAAACACAAAACCCTTTTAAAAACAAGCTCTGATGCCAGGGACACGTGCCGTTATTGCAGTAATATCTCTATGTCAGCCACGATAAGTCATGGAATCTTTCTGAAGAAGCGAAAAATAGGGCAGCGCTGAGTTTTGACACCGGGAATGTGAAATCAGTCAGTTTGAGTTCAGCTTACTTTGCATTCAGATGGATCTGCTTCCTCATGTGCAACCAAATATCTTTGGATCTGTGGATCGCCATTGGCTGTATTTGGATGAATTTGATGAAAAAGCCCTCAGAAAGTGCAGAGAGGGAGTTCTCATTTCTCTACAGCAAATCCCTGCTGATTTGAGGCCTCTGTTATTTAAGACCTGCAGACACTGCAAGAGCTTTATTGCATCGAGCACAGACATATCAGTGCAAACATCATCAAAAAACTAGCCTAATATCATCAACAGGCCGATATTGTGTCTGTGTATCACTGATGAAGAATATGACTTATCATGCTTTACATGCATCTTTAAATGTTGTTTAGTTTTATTCTCTGGTCAAGTTTGAAGCTGTCACTTCTTGGGATCTGGAAATGACTCTTCAGTTTATAGTGACGCAGCATTAAACCGGGTCATGGGATGCTGATTTAAAATCCAGATCATGATACAGCAGCTTTACAGCTGAATATGTTTCTTTAGAACTCTTCTGCTCTGTCTGATTGAGGTTGTGATATTTAGTTTAACAGTAATGTCCTCCCAGGCTTTAAAATCTATGGCTTCTGCTCAGATTCTGTTTTTCTGTATTCTTCTGTATGTGGACACTTTAGTTGTTTATAAAGTGCCCACAGCTTCAGTATAATGAGGCGTGACATTTACTGCTGGTCTGGAGAGAGAAAGGTCACGACATCAACCTGAATTCTGTGCAATTCTTTAATGCAGGGGTGTCAAACTCACACAGCTCAGAGTTTAGTTCCAGCCCTGCTTGACACACACATACAATGTAGTTTTCAAATAAGCCTGAAGGACTTGATTAGTTGGATCAGGTGTGTTTAATTAGGGTTGAATCTAAACTCTGCAGGGCTCCAGCCTTCCAGGAATTGAGTTTCACACCCCTGCTTTAATGTGTGTCAGTTAAAACAAAGCATTTACATTCAACAACAACAACAACATATCATAAGTGTTCGTCCATGCAAAAGACAAATAAAACACAGAGTGCTTGGGTGTTGCTATGTGGTTGCTAAGGTGTTTGTAGTGTTTATAGCATGTTATGCTGCAATAGTGAGTGTTTTGGGTAGTTTCTAAGGTATTGCTAAGGTGTTCTTAGTTTTTTTTTTTAACATGTTCTTTTGTTGGGATCTTTTGGGTGGTTTCTAAGGCGTTGCTAAGGTGTTCTGAGTGTTTTTAACATGTTGTGCTTTAGTTGGGGTGTTTTGTTTGGTTTCTAAGGTGTTGCTAAGGTCTTCTGAATGTTTTAGCATGTTGTGCTGCAGTAGGGAGTGTTTTGGGTGGTTTCTAGGCTGTTGCTATGTGGTTGCTAAAGTGTTTGTAGTGTTTTCAGCATGTTGCACTGCTTTTGGGTGGTTTCTAGGGCGATGCTATGTGGTTGCTAAGGTGTTTGCAGTGCTTTTAGCATGTTGTTGTGCTGCAGTAGTGGGTGTTTTGTTTGGTTTTCTAAGGTGTTGCTAAGGTCTTCTGAATGTTTTAGCATGTTGTGCTGCAGTAGGGAGTGTTTTGGATGGTTTCTAGGGTGTTGCTATGTGGTTGCTAAGGTGTTTGCAGTGCTTTTAGCATGTTTTTGTGCTGCAGTAGTGGGTGTTTTGGGTAGTTTCTAAGGCGTTGCTAATGTGTTCTTAGTGTTTTTAACATGTTGTGCTTTAGTTGGGGTGTTTTGTTTGGTTTCTAAGGTGTTGCTAAGGTCTTCTGAATGTTTTTAGGATGTTGTGTTGCAGTAGGGAGTGTTTTGGGTGGTTTCTATGGCATAGCTAAGGTGTTCTGAGTTTTTTTTTAACATGTTGCTCTTTAGTTGGGATCTTTTGGTTGGTTTCTAGGGCATTGCTATGTGGTTGCTAAGGTGTTTGTAGTGTTTTTAGCATGTTGTGCTGCAGTAGGGAGTGTTTTGAGTGGTTTCTAAGGTGTTGCTAAGGTCTTCTGAATGTTTTTAGCATGTTGTGCTGCAGTAGGGAGTGTTTTGGGTGGTTTCTAAGGTGTTGCTAAGGTCTTCTGAATGTTTTTAGCATGTTGTGCTGCAGTAGGGAGTGTTTTGAGTGGTTTCTAAGGTGTTGCTAAGGTCTTCTGAATGTTTTTAGCATGTTGTGCTGCAGTAGGGAGTGTTTTGGGTGGTTTCTAAGGTGTTGCTAAGGTGTTCTGAATGTTTTTAGCATGTTGTGCTGCAGTAGGGAGTGTTTTGGGTGGTTTCTGTGGCGTTGCTATGTGGTTGTTAAAGTGTTTGTAGTGTTTTCAGCATGTTGCACTGATTTTGGGTGGTTTCTAGGGCGTTGCTAAGTGTTCTGAGTGTGCTTTTAGCATGTTACAGTGCAGTTGCTAGGGTATATTGGTTGGTTTCTAAGGCGTTTCCAAGTAGTTGCTGAATGGTTTTAAGCACATTACTATGGAGTTGATAGTCAACTTTAATACTTACGGTTAGAGGTTTGATCCCATCACTAGAAACACTAGTACTAGTGATGATTGACTAAACAAACACCGCTAACCAATTATATTGTAGATTTGACTGAAGGACTGTTGAAACGGCATGTGATTTCACAGGATGATTCGTGCATTGTTTCAGGAACTACAGTGATCTGGTTTTGATTTAGGAGGCAGAAAGCGCATTAATCTTCTGATTGGATTAATGTGATTCTCATTCATAGCAGATTGGGAGCGTTAGAGATTCATTCAGTGATGATTACAGGTGGGTTTGGGGAAATCAGTCCTATCAAACAATCATAGTTTAACCCTGAATCTCACCTGTTTTCCATCTTATGACCAACTTAAAGTGACAGACTTCTGCGTTTGCATATTTTATGAATATTTTATGAGTCAGAGACCGCTCTCTCTCTGGCTCTCTCACTCGCTTGCTCGCCCGAGCTGTAGTCCTCATTATCATTGGCTTTCGTGGGATTTATGGGACGGGCTTGTGGGACTTTAGGGGGTCATTAATCAGAATAAATGTCTCAAACAGCTGCGTGTGCTGATTCTTCTGCTGTTCTGAGTGCTCATTTCTGTTTTATGGGATCAATAAGGAGAAACAGGGCCACAGAACCAGGTCCGTTTAAAAGCACATGCTGGACCTCAGACTCACTGCGGCTGTAGATGAAAGAAGAAGCTTTTTCTCCACTGACCAACCTTCACCTCACGATTCCTCCCACAGGCACCGGCGCTTCATGCTGCTGTGAATGATTAAATTAGCCAATACTCGCTGTTTTGTAATGCTGTAGAAAATTACTTTTCTGAGTTTCGGGTATGTAAAGACTTGTAATGAAATAATCTTCTATTGAGATTCAAAGGGATTTTCAAAGAATAATTCATCTCATCATGTCATCATTTCATGTTTCCAAATCTGTATCACTTTCTTTCATGTAAGGAGATATTTAGCTGAATGTTCATGCTGCTCATGTTACACAGATAGGGCCCTATAAATTATTATTATTATTATTATTATTATTATTCTTTTCTGAAATTCTGATTATTTATTAATTTTTTTCAAAATTGTTTATTTCCATTTTAATTTTCTGGACTCCCTTTTTTAATGATTACATTAAATTATATAAATTAAAATATTAGCAAAAATTACATTATTAGGCCTTATGAAATATGATGTATTTGTTTTTCCCAAAATTCCAAAGTTTTAATATCTCTGGATTCCATTTTAATAGTTAAAATTGTAATAATCAAAAAATGTGTGTAATCAATTGAAACTTGAAAATTGAAATTTTAACAACTGATTTTTTTTTTTTAATAATAATAATAATAATAATAATAATAATAATAATAATAATAATAATAATAATACGGCCATATGATTTTTTTTTTTTTTTTTTTGGACCAGAAATTCTGTATTTATTTTTTTCTGGATGTGACTTAATACAAATATATAATAAAAATGGTAAATTGAAGGTATAAAACTTTAATTGTTTATTTCTTTTAAAATATAAATATAAGTAATATAAGTTATTATATAAATATAATTACTTTGAAACAATTTTCACTCATAAATTGCTGGTAATTTCACAAATAATTAAAAAGAAACCTGTTGAAATAAAAGTGAATTTTTCAGGTAGAAATACTGAATTGGTAAAACTTCAAAGCATGAAAGTCTTGCGGGTTTGGAATAATATGGGACTGAGAAAATAATAACATTTTCATGTCAGCTGCTATTCTTTTAAACATTTTAGATTTTGCTATGGCTTCAGTTTTATTTAGTTTGTTTTGAAAGTGAAATTAACATGTAACTGTCTTCCTCCACATCTCACTTTCTCCAGCAGAAAGTTTCTTTATTTATTTACTGAGGTAGAACATTTCTGTTTATGAATTTTGGCATGAATCTCCACATGTCAGGATTTCCCCCTCTGAAACACAAACAAAGGGTTTGTTTTTCTCCGAGAGACGTGATAAAAATGAAAGAAGCTCAGCAAGACTGTGAAATACGTCTTTGTTTTCTCAAAGTCAGCATGTTCCTGAAGCCGTGCGGCTTTAATTAAACATCAGATTCACGTTCACTGTCAGAGTGATCCCTCACATCCTGAAGGACACGAGCGGACGAACTCTATCAGAAATAAAGAATTATTCAGCACACACACACACACACACACAGGACACAGATGCTGTGATTTCTGTTGTCTGTTATGGTAATATGTTCATGTATAATGTCCACATACATAAGGCAAGGTTGTAGAAATGACAAGCCAGTTTAAATATGGGAGTGAATATACTAAATTATTATTCTGTGTGTGTGTGTGTGTGTGTGTGTGTGTGTGTGTGTGTGTGTGTGTGTGTGAATGGAATGCATTTACTTCAATGAGAGTCACTTCACTGCTTAAATAGTCACTTCTGGATTTCTAAGGGTCTTCTGAATGTTTTTAGCATGTTGCAGTGCAGTAGAGGGTGTTTTGGGTGGTTTCTAGGGTGTTGCTAAGGTGTTCTGGGTGTTTTAGCATGTTACAATGCAGTAGAGGGTGTTTTGGGTGGTTTCTAGGGTGTTGCTAAGGTGTTCTGAGTGCTTTAGCATGTTGCAGTGCAGTAGAGGGTGTTTTGGGTGGTTTCTAGGGTGTTGCTAAGGTGTTCTGAGTGCTTTAGCATGTTGAAGTGCAGTAGAGGGTGTTTTGGGTGGTTTCTAGGGTGTTGCTAAGGTTTTCTGAGTGCTCTAGCATGTTGCAGTGCAGTAGATGGTGTTTTTGGGTGGTTTCTAGGGTGTTGCTAAGGTGTTCTGGGTGTTTTAGCATGTTACAATGCAGTAGAGGGTGTTTTGGGTGGTTTCTAGGGTGTTGCTAAGGTTTTCTGAGTGCTTTAGCATGTTGAAGTGCAGTAGAGGGTGTTTTGGGTGGTTTCTAGGGTGTTGCTAAGGTTTTCTGAGTGCTCTAGCATGTTGAAGTGCAGTAGAGGGTGTTTTGGGTGGTTTCTAGGGTGTTGCTAAGGTTTTCTGAGTGCTCTAGCATGTTGAAGTGCAGTAGAGGGTGTTTTGGGTGGTTTCTAGGGTGTTGCTAAGGTGTTCTGGGTGTTTTAGCATGTTGCAATGAAGTAGAGGGTGTTGCTAAGGTTTTCTGAGTGCTCTAGCATGTTGCAGTGCAGTAGAGGGTGTTTTGGGTGGTTTCTAGGGTGTTGCTAAGGTTTTCTGAGTGCTCTAGCATGTTGCAGTGCAGTAGAGGGTGTTTTGGGTGGTTTCTAGGGTGTTGCTAAGGTCTTCTGAGCTTTTTTAACAAGTTGCGCTGCAATGGGGTATTTTCGGTGCTTTCTAGGGCGTTGCTAACGTTTTCTATTTTTTTTTAGATTTTTTTTATGTTGCCCTGCAGTAGAGGGTGTTTTCTGTGTTTTTAGGGCAGTATAATGCAGTATGAACGTTTGAGGTGGTTTCTGTGGTGTTGCTATTAGGTTGCTAAGGTGTTCTGAGTGTTTTAGCACATTGCAGAGCAGTATGGGGGTTTTGGGTGGTTTCCAGGGCGTTGCTAAGGTGTTAGGATGCTGTTTTACAAGGTTGCTGACAATGTCTGTAGTGTACTGCGAGGCAGATATTGGAACAAAGTGATTCTTGTTTTGTCTTTCTGTAGTGAACACACAAGGTATTAGACTTTATCTGTGTGGTGAAACCAGACTGTTATATTAAACACAATGTCACTGTTTTATCATGTTCTTCCGCTCCTGTCCTTTCAGGATCCTTCTGTTACTAAATGACATTATAATTTGCTGTAAATTGCAGATTTCTTCAGCCATGTAGGCCTTCATGTTCTCCAGCTAATGCAGTTCCTGCCTGATTGTCATCTTTCTTTGTCTCATTTTACTCTCTCACTCTCTCTCCTTTCGTTGTTCTGGTGGAAGTAGGTCAGGTGTTCCTAACTGATCCATTAGATTCAGCTGTAAAAGATAAAATAATAAAACTGATTTCTGGGGAGATGTTTAGGCTGTGTTTGATTCTATCCTCCTCGCCCTGCCGGTCTCTTTCATACAGTATATGTTATTGGCTCTGTACCGCGGTGTGTAGCACACCAGTGTTACTACCACCGTGAGAACTAGTGACAGCTTTTACTTCCACATTTTTTCACACTATTTTTCGAGTCTGTCCATACTGCCGCTGAAGGCTCTGTCTTCAGTGAGAAAAATGCATTAGATGTAGTAATTAATGTTCATATCAGTTGCAAACTCTGCTGTCCACATGCATTTTACAACCCATTTTACTTCAGTATTGTAATAGGATATTCAGTGACTAATATGGATTTGATTTTCTCCACAAGGAACTGATTATATGGTGAAAAGTGTCTCTGTATGAAAGCTGGGAAGAAATAAAGGGATCAATGATGTCAGATGAAAATATCAGAACGTTTGTTATCTGTTCAAAATCTGGTCTTTAATAATGTTCAGTGTTTACAATAACATTATTTATACATTGTTTATGAATCTTTGTTTCTGAAATGTTTTATTTGGACGTTCGTCTAACATTTTTTAAATGTTGCTACTTGTTTCAGAACATTCTAAAGTAAAATTCTCAAAAAAAAAAAAAAAAAAAAACATTTCAAAAACTGGATGTTTTTAACATTCCGAAATAACATTTAATAACTTCATAAGAATGTTAGCAAAACGTTCTCAGAACATATTTTTGATAACTGGGGAAGAACCATTTTTGGAGTATCAGTTAAGAAAGTAAATAGATTCAGTGTTGAAAAATAAACCATGTTCATATTGATGTCCAGAATTATTCGTATTACTTTTACTTTTTACCAAGCTTGAGCAATGACTTTACAGTTGAAATAGACCAATGAATGGGAAAAATGGAAAAGCCCAATATGGTGGCTCTAGTAAAGTAAGTCCCGCCTTCCAGCTGAAAAAGCCAATTGCCAAAGTCACTACGTTTGCATGAAAAAAGGCCAGTTTTGTAACATTATTTGAGGATTAAAAAAGAAAGAAAAGGAGAAAGGGAGTGAAAAAAAATTATAATGCAATTCAAGTCCAAATTTGATGAAAATATGGTATTGAAATGAGCTGGGCAAGTACAGAAAAAAATAAAATAAAATAAAAATTAAAGTTGTAAAAAAAACAAAGATTACTGAAGTAAATTTTATGAGATACTATACTATTTCAGTATTTCAGTACTTCAAAATTTCATGTTTAACTCAATGTGTTACTTGCCAGTTCTTTGTAGTTAATTGTGAAATTTACTAACAATTTCAGAGTGAAAGTAGTTTCTACAGCAGTTTGTTCACTGAACTTTTAGAGATCTCAGTATTTTCCCCACTCAGATAAATAGGAGCTGTACGTGTCTAGCTGTCCGACTGCATTCTCAGACCACAGAGTGAACAAACTTGCCTTGAAAGTACTTGGGCTGGAGGTAGAATGTCTGTCTGGACAAACTGTTATTTTCTGCCATATATTTTCACTCTTTTCTGCCCTGTGTCTCTTTAGTAAGTGTGAAATACTAGCAGTCGAGGTCTCTCAAGTCTAGAGTCTCTTTTTCATCTTGGAGTATAAATATGAAGGTTTCTATTTCTATAATCTGACAGACTGTATTAGTGGGATAAACTCTACAGGTTAAATCACCCTCACAGTCCCGCAGGGCGACACGGACTGAGGTTTGTGGGAATCTGTGTTTGCTTTGTGACTGACTATAGCACTCTGATCAAACTCTTTTTCTTGACTCATTCGGGTTAGATTTATTCAGGTAATTGAGGTAAGCACACATTACTCTATATCTTACCTCTCATGTACCAATTAGAAACGCTGCACGTCTCCAAACACTCGATGTGTGTCCTTCAAGGCCGTGGAAAGATGAATCCACATATCTCGCATGCTATCTGAAATACGGTGCTCTGGTGTAATTACTTGGACAGGTTGTGAATCAATATTAACCTGGTGGTAATTGGCAATTAATCTTGTTTATATAATTGTACATTCCCACAAAAGAGCAGGTGATGCTCGTTTACTCCTACACAAAAGTACAGTCATCGCAAATCAGTCCACAAATGCACAGATAAAGTATACACTGCACGGAACACGAAAGAGATTACAAAAGTGTAGCATATACTATATATATATATATATATATATAACAAAAATATGTTGTAAGACCGTTTTGCTAACATTCCCATGAATTTCTGAAAACTTTTTGAATGCTCTCCAAATGTTCAAAGCATCCAACAATAGTAATAAAAATAAATAATAATAAAAAGTTCTTTATTTGTTATACAAACATTAAGAGAAAATTGCATTGTATCATTGTGCAAACACTATGGGAATGTTACTTTTGAATGTTCTCTGAACGTTCTGAAACAAGTAACATTTAAAAAAACGTGTTCAACTGAAAAGTTACATTTTTTTAAATGTCTTTTAAAAATATTATTTTTGAAGAATCATTTTGCAAACATTATAGGAATGTTCTTGAACATTGCAAAACTAATATTAATATTTAAAAAATGTTAAATGAACGTCTAACTAAAACATTAGTTTTTTTTAAAAGAAATGTTTTAAAAACATACTTTCATTGTTATACAAACGTTAAGGGAACTTTCCATTGTATCATTTTACAAACATTATAAGAATGTTCTGAACATTCCAAAAACGAATAGTAACATTTAAAAAACTGTAGAAGAATGTCCAGCTGAAACGTTTCACACATGAATGATGTATAAATAAATGTATAAATAAGACCAGATAACTTTGCCAGGACATGCTGACATTCACTGATTGTACAATAGTGATGATTCAGTTTGATATTTTTGTATTTATGTGATTTCACATATACTACTGATCAAAAGTTTAGAATGATCAGGACTTTTTTCACGGTTTCCACAAAAATATTGCGCAGCACAACTGTTTTCAACATTGATAATAATCAGAAATGTTTCTTGAGCAGCAAATCATCATATTAGAATGATTTCTGAAGATCATGTGACACTGAAGACTGGAGTAATGATGCTGAAAATACAGCTGCGCATCACAGAAATAAATTACAGTTTAACAGATATTCACATAGAAAATGCTTGTTTGAAAAAAGAATAATATTTCACAATTTTAGCTTAAGGTACTGCATCTTTCAAAAACATCTTTTTTTTTAATAGTATAAATTTAATAATGTGAATACAACTGGGGCCTTTTAGTTGATTTTGGTTCTTTGCATGGTTCAAGGGTAAAAACGCTCTGAATTATATTCATTAGTGACTCTTGCCCTCTAACCGGTAATGGAGAATAATCACAGAAGAACATTCACGAGCCCTGTTTTCCCTCAAGGCAGTCAAGGTCACTTTGTCTGAATAATGCATTTAGGTGGTTCACTGTATGGTTGACTTCTGTTCCTGATCCCTCAGCACTTTGCTAACAGTTTTAATATACTGTAGCTGTATTGTTCAAGCAGACGATCAATGAAAGGCAAGCTTAATGTTGAGTGTCTTATTAAATGAAGAATCTGTGTGAATCATCAGTACTGTTTTATCTTGTTTTAGTGTCTTGAGTTTCAGTCCGAAACGTTCAATATGTCTCTCTTCAGAGTCGATTGATCCAGTCTGCCTTCAATGAAGTTATCGGCCGATGAGATTGATTGTGAATAAACCACAATCTGAGCCTGAGAAATGTCATTTAGAGGGTTATGATGAGAATGTTTCTGGCTGTAGTATGGATGAAGTCTGCATTTCCACATCAGTAAATACCACGCTCAGATATGAACGAGACACAAATGAGATGTCTGAAAGCCTTTGCCTTGGTGTGCGTCTGGAATTGCTCTTTGAATGGAAAATTGAATTGAAATGAGATTCAAGTATCAAAAGTCTCACACATTCAGATGAGAAATACATTCTAATAAGCCTCTCTCTCTGCTTCAGTTTGATCACCTTTTCAACAGTTGTTTGTATATATATACATGATTATATTTGCATATCACCATCGAATCAAATCCTCATGAAGCTCATGTTTTTTGTTACAGGTCATGGCATCCTCAAACCGCTGACCGCCTGATGCAGAATGCACACAAAAATGACCGATAGTTGGCGTTTCTGATGTAATCAGCTGGACAACGAAGTTTATAAGGTAGCAGGTTGAGAAAGAACTAGTCCGTGGATTTGCTAGATTAGTGTTGTCAAGTGTCTGAAAGGTATTTAGAGTTTTGTTTGAGGCACTTATAGTAGCACATAAGCAAGTTTTATTACTTTCCACAGCTTTTTACAAAACGATCTGTTCTAGAATTAATTCAGCTGTTAAATTCATGTTTGTTAGGCAAAGTACTACACAACCCGAGTGGAAGTGGGAGTAGCGTGAGTGATTTAGCTTTGATTTGCAGTGCTTTATGGAATCAGTAGTTCATTCATGGCTTCATTAGTTTACAGTCTTGTTGTTTTTTTTTTTTTTTCAGCTGTATTTTGGCTTTGAATCAAATCAAAAATCGATTTTGTGGTTCATCTCAGAGCTGGATGGTTTAGTTAGGTTATAACTCAATGTGTGGAAAAAATGGGAAAGTATTTTTAAAAAGACTGATTCCCATAACCAGAAAGGAAGTTTTGATTTTAATCCACAAAAGAGGAAAGAAAGAAACTCAGAACATTTACCAATGGCTGATTTTCAGAGCTCTTAAGTGTGTGTGTGTGTGTGTGTGTGTGTGTGTGTGTGTGTGTGTGTGTGTGAGAGCGAGAGAGAGAGAGTGTGTGTGTGTGTGTGTGTGTGTGTGTGTGTGTGTGTGTGTGTTTTAATTTAATTTAAATTATTCTTATATTTTCTAAAAAAAAAAAAAAAGATACATAATATATTATATTATTAAATATATTAAAAATGATTGCATTATTTATATTAATAAATTATTATATTATTTTTGTAATTTTAACAGTAAAAAATAAAAATGCTATGGTAATACCCCATTGATTGGTTAAGTTCCCTGTAATAAAAACTGTAATAAATCTAACAGGACATTTCATGTAATTTTACTTTAAAACACTCTTAAAATTTACAGTTTTTGGAGTGGAAAAAGAACAAGTTATTTTATAATTTATAGTGGAAAAAATTCCCTGTCTGACACTTCACATTTAATGTTTTTTTTTTTTTTTTTTCATTATGTTCCTTGCATTAGTCATGTATAGGTAGATTAGGGTTTTATGTTGTTAAATGAATGTTAATTGCATTATTTTCATCTCATGATGGTGTTTTGTATTTGTGTGTATGACTATGTTAGCATCTACCTTCTCAGTTTGTGGAAAAGCTGCTTGTGATTCATTGTGTGTCTTTCTCATCACCGCCTGTGTTTTTGGTGGTTGTCAGTGTATTATAAAGGATCAGAACTGACTTTAGTACTTTATTAGGTTGGTATTTTAACATTTTTGTCTGTTAATGAAATATTTGCTCTTTTACTGTAAATTTCAAGTTCAGTCCCAACAATTTTTTTACAGTAAAGTTCCAGCAGCCACATCTGCCAGTATTTTACCGTACATTTAAATTTTTTTTTTTTAGAGTGTAGGATAATGTTTCGTATTATAGCATAAATCTTTTCATGGGCTTTTATGTTGAGACTGAGAGTGACCTTTGACAGTCCAGATAAAAGCACATTAATCATGGAGGAATACGCTACACTGATCCCAGATCAGTACAGATTCCCCGCAGCTCTCTCTTTACTCACGTCTGCAAACTCAACACTTTCCCGTGTTACCGCAGAGGTCTGTCTGCAGGGCAGCATGTGAGAGGGAAGTCCGAGAACGACTTCATCCTCCAGTGCCACAGCGGCAGCTATTGAAT
>JANHFF010002259.1:0-47500 GCA_024542945.1 allo-octoploid hybrid of Carassius auratus x Cyprinus carpio
TTCCTGCCTGACACACAGCCTCACTGATTGGCTCTGTGTTGTCTGGGCGGAGCTTGGCTGTGATGTCACTGTCCTCGCCGTCAGACGGCCTGAACTCACTGAGCCGCAGGTTCGAGTCCTGACACACACACACACAGATCATTTCTCACACTGAATAATCTTCACATGAAGATCAAATGTAGACACGTACACGAATCTCTTCACACCGCAGACCAGATGAGTTGCTTGTGTTGATGAAAATTAATCTCTGACCAATAAGATTTAACCGTGGAGCTGCTGCTGATTTTGATTGACAGGTGGATGTTCCTCACCTGTACGGCGTCGGGAGCCCATCTCAGCACGTCCAGCTTCTCCTTCTCTCTCCTGGAGCTTTTAGTGCCTCTGCTGTTTTCCTTCAGGTCCTTGTGTGTCTTACTGGCCAGTTCTTGCTGAAAGCTGCCGATAAAACAGTCTGATGGTCATTACATCTGTTGCGTGTGTCCAGACCAGAAACATTAACAGAGACAACTTTCAGCATATGATTAATTGTGCATGCGTGCATATTAAAAAAATCTTCAAATGGAATACATTACAATACAGGTCCTTCTCAAAAAATTAGCATATTGTGAAAAAGTTCATTATTTTCCATAATGTAATGATAAAAATTAAACTTTCATATATTTTAGATTCATTGCACACCAACTGAAATATTTCAGGTCTTTTATTGTTTTAATACTGATGATTTTGGCATACAGCTCATGAAAACCCAAAATTCCTATCTCAAAAAATTAGCATATTTCATCCGACCAATAAAAGAAAAGTGTTTTTAATACAAAAAAAGTCAACCTTCAAATAATTATGTTCAGTTATGCACTCAATACTTGGTCGGGAATCCTTTTGCAGAAATGACTGCTTCCATGCGGCGTGGCATGGAGGCAATCAGCCTGTGGCACTGCTGAGGTGTTATGGAGGCCCAGGATGCTTCGATAGCAGCCTTAAGCTCATCCAGAGTGTTGGGTCTTGCGTCTCTCAACTTTCTCTTCACAATATCCCACAGATTCTCTATGGGGTTCAGGTCAGGAGAGTTGGCAGGCCAATTGAGCACAGTAATACCATGGTCAGTAAACCATTTACCAGTGGTTTTGGCACTGTGAGCAGGTGCCAGGTCGTGCTGAAAAACGAAATCTTCATCTCCATAAAGCTTTTCAGCAGATGGAAGCATGAAGTGCTCCAAAATCTCCTGATAGCTAGCTGCATTGACCCTGCCCTTGATAAAACACAGTGGACCAACACCAGCAGCTGACATGGCACCCCAGACCATCACTGACTGTGGGTACTTGACACTGGACTTCAGGCATTTTGGCATTTCCTTCTCCCCAGTCTTCCTCCAGACTCTGGCACCTTGATTTCCGAATGACATGCAAAATTTGCTTTCATCCGAAAAAAGTACTTTGGACCACTGAGCAACAGTCCAGTGCTGCTTCTCTGTAGCCCAGGTCAGGCGCTTCTGCCGCTGTTTCTGGTTCAAAAGCACACGCCTGTGCACGGTGGCTCTGGATGTTTCTACTCCAGACTCAGTCCACTGCTTCCGCAGGTCCCCCAAGGTCTGGAATCGGTCCTTCTCCACAATCTTCCTCAGGGTCCGGTCACCTCTTCTCGTTGTGCAGCGTTTTTTGCCACACTTTTTCCTTCCCACAGACTTCCCACTGAGGTGCCTTGATACAGCACTCTGGGAACAGCCTATTCGTTCAGAAATTTCTTTCTGTGTCTTACCCTCTCGCTTGAGGGTGTCAATGATGGCCTTCTGGACAGCAGTCAGGTCGGCAGTCTTACCCATGATTGCGGTTTTGAGTAATGAACCAGGCTGGGAGTTTTTAAAAGCCTCAGGAATCTTTTGCAGGTGTTTAGAGTTAATTAGTTGATTCAGATGATTAGGTTAATAGCTCGTTTAGAGAACCTTTTCATGATATGCTAATTTTTTGAGATAGGAATTTTGGGTTTTCATGAGCTGTATGCCAAAATCATCAGTATTAAAACAATAAAAGACCTGAAATATTTCAGTTGGTGTGCAATGAATCTAAAATATATGAAAGTTTAATTTTTATCATTACATTATGGAAAATAATGAACTTTTTCACAATATGCAAATTTTTTGAGAAGGACCTGTAAATGTCTTTTGTTCTATATTATATATAATGTTCTTTTTTCAGTATTTTCTGTAAATCCCTTTAAATCCTTTAATAAGTTTCAGTTTTTTAAGAGGTTTTACTGGTCACTGGTCAGTACGTCATGTAGAGAAATGCTTGATTCGACTCGGCACACAGAACAAAATAAAATTACATAAATTAAGGGGAAAAACCTTAAGAAGAAAAAATAAGAAATGTATATAAATCTGAAGAATTTACAACAAAATAAAATAATAAGAGAAAAGAAAAATTATATAATTTAGGGGGGAAAAAATGAACCTGAGATCATTGACACTGTAGGGGCAAATGAGTGTGAGCTAGAAGTGTTTCTGTGAGGGCTAGCAGAGGGCTCAGAAAGAATCCAGCAGAAGATGAGCTCACCGCAGGTGGAAGCGGTCTCTGGTGAAGTACGCATGCAGCAGCAGATCTGCACACTGCCAGCGTTTGTCTGGATCCATCTGCAAACATCTCTGCAGACATGACGGACGCGACGTCAACACACACACGATTCACGTCAGATCAGACTCACACTCAGTGGTGACGAGCGCCGCGCTCACCTGAGCGAGATCTAGAGTCACTCCAGACAGTCTGAGCGAGCGGCTCTCCAGCGGGGCTCTCTCCGCCGGCTCCGGAAGAGAAACTCCCGTGAACACCGGGTTCCTGTAGAAGACCTCGCGGTGACGAGGGGTCAGGTGACCTGGAGAAAGACCAGCGAGAACAGATCTAGCTCTACAGATACAGAGCTGCTAATGCTGGCATCACATTGGCCTCGTTTCTGAGCAGGTCAAGGAGAGATCATCAAAGCTCTTACAGAAGGAGTCTGAAACACCGACAGCGACGGAGGATCACGAGCATCTGACACACAAACCAGAACTCACCGAAACAACTGATGACCAGGTGCAGCTGATCAATGTCAGAGTCCCCCGGGAACAGAGGATCACCTGTTAACATCTCGAAGAACAGACACCCGACGGCCCACACGTCCACCGCCCTGAAACACACACACACACACACACACACACACTCGTTTTGCTCACAGAATCCATCATGTGTCCTGCTCTTCCTGTCAGGTTCTCATGATGATTTTTGGAGGAGTTTTTTTCTTCATCAGTGTATGCTCTGCAGTGAATGGGTGCCGTCAGAATGAGAGTCCAAACAGCTGATAAAAACATCACAATAATCCACAAGTAATCCACAGCACTCCAGTCCATCAGTGAACATCTGGAGAAGACAAAACCTGAAACACATCCAGCATTAAGATGATTTTAACTCAAATACATAGAGTCTATAATCCATAATAACACTTCCTCCAGTGAAAAAGTGCATCTCCTGTTGTCTCTCACATCAAAATCCAGACACATATTTGTTTAGAGCTGTTTAAACGCTGCTTGATCTGTGCAGATTTCTCTCCTGATTCACACCAGAACACTTTTTCACTGGAGGAAGTGTTATTATGGATTATAGACTCTATGTATTTGAGTTAAAAACATCTTAATGCTGGATGTGTTTCATCTTTTGTCTTCTCCAGATGTTCACTGATGGACTGGAGTGCTGTGGATTACTTGTGGATTATTGTGATGTTTTTATCAGCTGTTTGGACTCTCATTCTGACGGCACCCATTCACTGCAGAGCATCCATTGCTGAGACACTGATGCAGTGCTACATTTCTACAAACCTGATGAAGAAACAAACTCCTGATCTTAAACATGACATCTCTGTAATATCTCCCGTGTTCCTGGTCTGTTGGACACTCACTTCCCGTATCTGGTGTCTCCCACCAGCAGCTCTGGTGCTCGATACCAGCGCGTCGCCACATAGTCGGTGTAAACCTCGCCAGGAGCGGCCGCCATCGTCCGAGCGAAACCGAAGTCACAGAGTTTGACCACGCCGAGCTGAGAGACCAGAACGTTCTCGGGCTTCACATCCCTGTGAATGATCTGACAGACACACACTGATCACTGGAGAGGAAGCACGGACACAGCACAAGAGAGACGGACCGAAGGCTCACATTGTGCTGGTGGCAGAAGGACACGGCCCTCAGGATCTGATAGAGGTACTTCCGGACTCTGAGCGGATCCAGTCCGGATGGGAACTGTTCAAGCTCGTCCAGAACCGTCCGATCCACAAACTCAAACACCAAATACCAGCGACGCTTGCGCTTCCACACCTCCAGCAGATTCACCAGATTCTCATGCCGCAGTTGCTGCCGACACACACACACACACAGACACACACACACACACACACACACACACACACACAGACACACACACACACACACACACACAGACACACACACAGAGAGATGAGCACACACTTGTGAGAGTTCAGATAAAAGCACTAGTGGTAACTGCATTAGAGCCCGTCTACAGGAGAAGAGAGACACGAGTGAACCGTGATGACTGAGCTTTTATTTTCTATGAGTCCAGTGGAGCTCAACATTTACAGATTTTAAAGTGAAAAAGTGAAAGTGAAAGTCGTGACATTTGTCAAGTATAGTAACCCATACTCGAAATTGGTGCTCTGCATTTAACCCATCCAAGTGCACACACACAGCAGTGAGAAGTGAACACACCGTGAACACACACCCGGAGCAGTGGGCAGCTATATCCAGCGCCCGGGGAGCAACTGGGGGTTCAGTGCCTTGCTCAAGGACACTTCAGTCATGGGTATTGAGGGAGGAAGAGAGCGCTGTTCATTCACTCCCTCCCACCTACAACTCCTGCCAGCACCGAGACTCGAACCTGCGACCTTCTGGTTACAAGTCCAACTCTCTAACCATTAGGCCACAGCTGCCCCGATATTTGCATTATGTCCTAAGAACGTTCTGCTAAGGTTCCCGTTAAGTTATGAAAACGTAGTACTCTGAACATTCATAACACAGTTTGTTTTGTTTTTTAATGTGAACTTTAAGGAAACATTTAATTTCATAATTTACACAACATTATGAGAACATCACTTTTGAATGTTTTCTGAACTTTCTGAAACAAGTAGTAAGATTCAGAAACCATAAGATGAAAATGTTCTGTTAATGATGTATGAACAATGCTGCTGTGCTAACATGTTTTTAAAGACCAGATAACCTTGTACGCATGTTCCTGGAAGTATGTCTGTTCGTACAGTGCTGTGATCTGCTGTGAGACTGCAGCGTCGTGAACGCGCTCACAACAGACCCGGAAGAGAAGAGAATGATGAATAAAATCATAATTTTTGTTATTTTTGGACCAAAATGTATTTTCGATGCTTCAGTAAATTCTAACGGACCCTCTGATGTCACATGGACTACTTTGAAGATGTTTTTATTACCTTTCTGGACGTGGACAGTATACCGTACATACATTCTCAATGGAGGGACAGAAAGCTCTCGGACTAAATCTAAAATATCTTAAACTGTGTTCCGAAGATGAACGAAGGTCTCACGGGTTTGGAACGACATGAGGGTGAGTCATTAATGACATAATTTTAATATTTGGGTGAACTAAACCTTTAATGCAGAGCACAAATTCTGAGTATGAGACGCCACACTCACTTCACTTTTTTTCCAAGTTTGAAGTTTAAAGTAATTTTAAAGATTAAAGTTTGAATGTTTTGAAGGCATTAAAGTCTATAAGAAAAACAGATAGACAGGTAGATTTAGCAAAACAACATCTAAAAACCAGTTCAAACCAGCTGATTTAACAAATAAGATCTAAAAATGAACTAAAAAACAGTTATAAACCACCTACAACCAGCGGATTTATTTAGCAAAAAAAACAGCTAAAGCCAGTCTATAACCAGTTGATTTAGCTAAGACACATTTTTAAAAAACAAGTAAAGCAAAAACCATTTTAAAATCAGCTAAAATAAGTAAAAATCAGCTTATTAAGCAAATAATAATAATAATAATAATAATAATAAAATAAAGAAAAAAACACTGTTGAAGTGTTGTAATCTTGACATATCTTCACATTAACTCTTTCTAAGAACGATAATCTCGACAGTAATGATGATGATGATGATGATGAGGACCTTCAGCAGCCGGATCTCTCTCTCCACGATCTTCCTCACGGACTCATCTTCCTCCAGCAGCTTCTTCACGGCGACGCTCCTCCCGGTGTCCCGGTGTCGACACTTCAGCACCGTCCCGTAGCTCCCGGAGCCCAGACAGCCCACAGTCTCGTATTTATTCATCGCTAAACGCACCAAACACAGCGCTTTAACGCGAGTACCGACGGAACAAAGAGCGGCATTCCGAAATAACAACACCGTATCCATAGAAACCGGCGCGCGCGCAGAGGCTGTCAATCAAACGCGCGAGTCGCTCGTGCACAGACAGCAGGTTTATATTATTTATATCACAGCAGCCGTTTCTAACTGTGCAGGCTGATGTTTCTCATCACAAACGCTACAGAGATCAATAATGACCTGTTATAACAAGTGCTGTGAGAGCAAGCAGAGGTCAGAATGATGAGTGACACAGCTCAGATTAAATCATTAAGAGCCTGAACAACTGCTGAGGAGCAAGAAATCAACATCAATAGAAGGACATAAGTTAGATTGTCTTCCCGTGACATATTAAAACAGAACATTCTCCCAAACTACAGCCTGGGCGTCCCTAAATTATATAAAATAGGCTACATTAAATATCCTATTACTTTATTGGAGTTATTTAATCACCAACTTTGCATGTGTGGATGACTGCACAAGAGATCATTTACAATTAACACACATTTATATATGTATCACAAGCAGGTGGATTTCTAGTACTTGTAGAACAAATTAAACTTCAGTAACCATTATCAGTGAAGTGAACGATCAGGGCCTCTGGTTACAGTCCCTACAGGAAGACAAGGATATATTAAAGGAATCCTAGTCTGACAGATTGTTATGCACTCTTGAAAGAAATCAGATGGCTAGCTGGTAAGACTAGTCTAAGCAGTTTATGCAGCAACCACAGATACTGCAGTCATATTGTGCTTACAGTGAATCCATGTTTGTGCAAATATCAGCAGCTAGAGTCAGAAGGACATCATGACAGCCGAGCTGAACAAACAACAAGGACACGCAGGAGTTTGCAGATTTCAGTAGTTTATTGAAAGTTGAAAACACATTCAAACAAAAACCTGCTGAAGCGGACTGAAGTCCAGTCTGAACCCAGAACCAAACGCAGTGCACAGTGGTGAGAAACGCTCCAGAAATCAATGGAAAGAGCAGCAGGATCCAGAACAGCCATGCAGAGACACACCGACTCCAGAACCAGAACCAGCTCTCACCTGGAGCGTCCGGATCAGCACCTGTGAACCGCTAACACTGGACACTCGCGGGAGACGCACAGACAGACGGCCCAGAGTCCAGTTAAGGCACCACCACTGTTTTATTTACTGGGAAAATAAATAAGTGTACACTGAGCACTGATTGATGAAGCGCTGACGTTCATCCGTTATAAAATGTGAGAAATCCGTTCCTGACATCCAGCTTCTGTTCTAGAGAAAGAAAAAAAAATATCACACTGTCCTGTTCTTCTTCGCAAAATCATGAGGAGAATAACAGAAAGGAAAGCGCGGCGGGAGTCTGAGAGTCTTGGAGGCCGGTCACAGTCCGAAAGCCAGAGAGAGACATGAGAGAAACAAAAACAATGGAACGAGTAGAGGATCTTCATCTGCGCTCAGCGGCGGGGGCCCGTGAAGCGGCTCTCTCCCCCTCGGCCCCTGGAGGAGGCCGGCCCACGCTCACGCCCCATCCCATTCCCCAGGGGGCCCCGGGGCCCACGCCGGCCGTCCGGCGCTCCTCTGGTCTCCCGCTCGCGGACCGCTCGGGTCTTCTTCTCCTCCACGTTCAGCCGCACTTCCCCGCGGAACATGATGGGCTGCGGGAGACAGGAAAGAGGAAACACTGACTTCCTGTTCTCTCATCAGCCGTTTAACAACACAATCCTCCAAACAAACCACTGATTCAGAACATTTACTGCAGTAAGAGACTCCAGTGAACACTGAATCAACACTGAATCAGACTTCTAGGGCTGTGAGTTAACATTCAGTCTGTGGGGGTTTCTGATGACTCACTGCACTTATATGAGCCTAAAAAATAAAGATATCAATGCAAATATAGTTTATCAATATCACACCAGCGAGAGTGCTGTTTTCACCAAGAGCTGTACGAATGAAAATCAGATATTGATTATATACAATATATTCAACGGTTCAATAAACGAGCAGTTAATATTGTTGCATTCTAGATGTAATCTTGTCAACATTGTTCATTTGTGCTTAATTTTCACAAATGGAAATAGTTCTAATTAAAGCCACAGCAGAAGCGAGCATCTCTGAGCAACACTGCAGTGATTCGATTCTGAATGAATCGAGTGAGTCGATGATTCAGTGATTTATTCATCGAGAGTCATTAGCTCCATTTCTGAATGAATCAGCTGTTTGAACAAATCAGTTGACTTAATGATTCAATGACTCGCTCAAGACAAAACTTGTGATTTGTTGCCACCTACTGGTGCTTTTAGTTTAATATTTAAAGTATCTTTTTTTTTTTATAATTTAATATTTCAATATTCAATTAACAAAAACCCATCAATACCCATTTATTATTTATGCAATGGTGAATCTAAATCTTCCTTTCTAAACTTACTGCTTTACTCATCTAACACAATAATGACTTTGACCTTTCAGATGATAAAATTGATATGCGATTATTAATTGGCACATCTTGCAGTTAAACAGATTAAAAATCGTAACCAGACACAAGACTGAAGCAAGCAGGCTCTGTGAGAAACATCAAACCCACCATGAGCAGTCGTTCTGTCTCCGATATTTGGACACGACTGGCATTTAACAGAACAGAACTTACAATCCGGTCGAGAAGCAACCGTCACTCATAAAATAATTTATGCCATAATTATTCTTATTTTACAGAAATGGTGTTTCCTGAATAACTTGCGGTGGAAAGCATGGGTAATTCTGACCTGGCGCAGTGTTTTGATTAGAATCATCACATCTGTTGGCATACGGTCTAGCCGCAGAAGCTCAAATCGGACCTGACGTCTCCGCACACATACGCTAACCCTAACTCCACGCAGCTCCCGCACTACTCTCCACTCACTCAGAGCCTCACCACGAGCTGTAACCACTCCTCACACAAACCTTGGATCCCAGAATCCTCTGCACCGGCTCAGAGTCATCGAACACCACGAAGCCGAAGTTGGGCAGCTTCCCTCCGACGCCTTTGGTGTTGATCCTCATCTCCACCACGTTCCCGAACGCTGAGCGAAACAGAGCGGCGTGAGACCACAGACACACAGTCATCAGCGGGTCAGAGGTCAAAGGGTAGCGGTCTTACTCATGAAGAAGTCTTTCAGCTCGCCCTCGTCGATGTCGTGAGGGAGATTCCCAACGAAGAGCTGATGACTGTCTGGATAACGAACGGACCGGCGGCCCTCCACATCACCGGCGTCACCGTCACCGCGGCCTGAACACACAACGGTTTCCCTTTTTATTGATGACCAGAAAAAATTTAATACACAAAGAATTTCTGGGGATTTTTTTTTTTTATATAAATTAAGTTGTTTTTATGCATTCAAATAATTAAACAAACACAGAATTTGGTATTAATGAACCTTTATTTTAACATTTAAAATAAATAAAATTTGATTGAATCATTTAAAAGGTTTCCAGAAAAATAAAAACAGAACTTGGGAAAAAATAAAACATTCATATGGCCCTTTATATCAGTGTTATGATGAAGGACTCTCAGCTTCACTCATTCTTGTTATTAGATGAATGATGACTGAGTCATAGACTACAGAATAAGACGTGTCACTCGTATAGCTCTGAATGGGGAAACATGCAAGGCTCAATATGGCCACTCAATCACAGGAAGCCCCGCCTTCTGAATGAAAGAGCCAATCGCTAATCGCTAAAGTCAGCGCGTCACTGCAGCTGCCGTTAGAAGCGTCTCGGTTGCTATAGAAACAGTCAGCGCTCTGAGATCTGCGCTCAGGACTGCGCATGTGCGCTGGCTGATCTAACCTGAAAATAAGCTTTTTATAACACTATTTGAGCAAAAGTAACAACATTTATGACACAGCTGTTATCAGATTTGGTGATTTCAAATATTAAATTTAACCGTAAGCTTAGTGAACAGTTTTGGAGAATCTGATGTTTCCTCATTCAAAGAGATAGGAGCTGCACGAGAGGCGTTTCAAAGATGGCCGCCGAGTGACATTGTCTTAAAGGGACTCTGCTTTGAGTCAACCACAGTCACATGACAGGAAACTCACCCTTAAAACTGACGTACTGTTTCCCACCCGGAGCCTCGGAGCCGCCGCCGTCTGAAAAACAACAACAACAACAACAACAACAATCATCATGACAGAAACCATTCCCACTATCAGCCTGTTATCAATCACGTGAGTGTGTGTGTGTGTGTGTGTGTGTGTGTGGGTGGGAGACTGCGTGTGTGAGTGCGCGTGCGTGTTTGTGAGAGTGAATGTGCAAGTGCGTGCATGCGAGTGCGCGTGAGTGTGCGTGAGCATGAGTGCGTGTGTGAGAGTGCATGTGTGTGTGAGAGAGAGCGTGCGTGCGAGAGAGTGTGTGTATGAGAGAGTGAGAGTGTGTGCTTGAGAGTGCGTGTTTGCGAGAGTGTGTGTGAGAGTGCGTGTATGTGCGTGTGCGTGAGAGTGCATGTGTGTGAGTGCGTGTGTGAGAGTGCGTGTGTGAGAGTGCGTGTGTGAGAGTGCGTGTGTGAGAGTGCGTGTGTGAGAGTGCGTGTGTGTGAGAGTGCATGTGTGTGAGAGTGCATGTGTGTGAGAGTGCATGTGTGTGAGAGAGCGTGCGTGCGAGAGAGTGTGTGTATGAGAGAGTGAGAGTGCGTGTGTGAGAGTGCGTGTATGTGCGTGTGCGTGAGAGAGTGTATGAGAGAGTGAGTGTGTGTTTGCGAGAGTGTGTGTGAGAGTGCGTGTGTGAGAGTGCGTGCGTGCGAGAGGAGTGTGAGTGCGCGTGTATGTGTGTGTGAGTGTGTGTGTATGTGTGAGTGTGTGTTAGTGCTCGTGTGTATGTGTGTGTGTGTGTGTGAGTGTGTGTGCTCGTGTGTGTGTGTGTGTGTGTGTGTGTGTGTGTGTGTGTGTGTCACCTGCTCGTGGTCCTCGTGGAGGGAAGCCTG
Source organism: allo-octoploid hybrid of Carassius auratus x Cyprinus carpio (assembly GCA_024542945.1). Lineage (NCBI taxonomy): Eukaryota > Metazoa > Chordata > Actinopteri > Cypriniformes > allo-octoploid hybrid of Carassius auratus x Cyprinus carpio. The sequence goes on from JANHFF010002259.1 coordinate 11,311, forward strand.
GTCTCTCGCGCCGCTGATCTCTGGGTAAGGACTGAGTGTCCTGCTTGAGCTCCAGCCGCGGCTGACAGACAGACACACAGCTTCAGCACCACAGCTCTTCTGATGTAGAGACTCTACTGTCTTTACCACTCAAGCTGACTGTTTCATCATTGATGCATTTCGTTTATATTCCTGTGCAGCTGTATTGTATAAAGCACTGTTGAAATAAACCTGACTTGACTAGATGTTCATGCTTCTCTAACTCCAGCCCCCTCACAGAAGTCACGGCTTCACTAAAGTGCACACTTCACTGTTACATGGACACTCAGCAGTGCGCTGCTGTGAAACTGAACACATCCTGGGACTCGAAGCAGTATGACTACTGACTAGTGTTTTTATTAATTAAGACACTATTATATTTTTCATTGACCTCTGGAATACATTTTTATATTTTAATTTTAGTTAGGATTAGGTTAGTTTAGTTTTAAGTCATTTTGTTTTCTCAGTCATTTATTTATATTTTACATATATATAGTCTGTATTGTTTTTTATTTCAGTTTTAGTTATTTCAGTACATCAAATTAAACTACAACAAAATGACAAATGCTGATTTTTTTTTGGTATATTTCAGATCATGTTTATTTTATTTGAAGTAAGGAACGGTTTTCATAGTTTTAGCTTTGGTTTTAGTGAACTATAGTAACCCTGCTACTGAAAAAGGGCATTTAAGGAACAGTTCCTCCAGAAATCATTTCCAAACCTGTACGACTGACTGAAACACAGAAGAAGAACTTCTGAAGCACGCTGGGAGCCAGACAACACTGACTTCCACTGAATGGAGAGAAGATGTTTCTCAACATTTCTGAAAGTCACACTCGTTTGAAATGAGTAACTGATGACAGAACGTCACTGATGTCACTGCAGAGGAAGTACCTGAGCTGCTTTCACCACGTGAGGCGAGATCCCAGAGGCGGGAAGAGCGCCGGCCGGAGGAAGATTCTTACTGGTCACCAGAGCCCAGGAGAACGCCTGCAGACCACATCATCATCATCATCATCATACGCACTCCACATCAACACTGCACACACACACATACCTTCGGTTGCTCCGGGGTCTGAGGGGGCGGAGTCAGAGCGAGGCCGGGGGTGGAGCCTCTCTCCTCCTCTGGCAGTTTCTCCTCCTCCTCCTCCTCCGGCTCCGCCACCTGCAGCTCTGCTTCTGGGTTAAGCTCCGCCTCCGTCTCCTGATTGGCCTCAGGCTGGGGCTCTGACTCCGCCTCGGGCACCGCCTCCTCCTGCTGCTCCTCGACTCCGTTACTGAACACACACCAGAGCAGAGCATCAGTAAAGCAGCCGGCGCTGGAAGCAGCGAGAGGAAGATCTTCTCATGCTGGTACCTGACGGGCGCCGGAGGCTCGTAGAAGGTGCTGCTGCTGGGACGGTCCGGGGCCGGTTCAGGGGAAGCGTGAGTCTCCACCTGCTCCTCCTCAACCTCCTCTTCCTCAGACTCTGATCACAGACCAAAATACCGATAATACCACGGAACAAAAACATTTCAGGCGTAATGAGGGACTTTTAATCGTAAACAAGCCTGAAATACTCCGGGACTCTTATTCTGAAAATCCTATGCACTGAAAAAAAAATTGATGTCAAAACTATTTATTCAAAAATTTCACTGTTACAAAAGAATTATAACACATTGCATCAAAGGTAAATGTCTGTAAGTAAAAAGTCTGAAACAGTTTTCTTGTAAACGGAGTCTCTGCAGGATCTTTAGGGTGCGTTCACACCAATAAAGAACACGATACATTTGTTCCTTGTCCGCTGAGCGTTCACACTGGCATTTCTGACAGCGACCCTAAAGATACCGAACCTAAAGGGTTAGAGATGCGTTCAGAACCTGGCTGGTCGGGCTGAATGACGTATATTTCGATACAGAACTCACCGAACACACCAAACAAAAGGTGTGTCAAAGCCACTAGAAGGCAAACAATATCTATGCTAACAAACTGTAAAAAGACTAAAAAGCATGATTTAGAGTCCAGAACACAATCAGAGCTGTTTGAGAATCTGTGTGTGTGTGTGTGTGTGTGTGTGTGTGTGTGTGTGTGTGTGTAGTTTTACCTCCCAGCTCAGCCTCAGAGTCTCCAAACACCTCTTCTTCATAGCGGAAGATGTCATTGTGCACATAGAACTTATTGACAGCAGATCCCTGGTGAACACACACACACACACACACACACACACACTAGGGCTGGGTATTGTTACAGTTTTAACAGCACTACTGCGCTTACCAGTGCTTACTGATCCGGTACTTTTACGGGTATTCTTATCAGTATTTGTGTGTGTGTATATATATAGGTGTGGTGTGTATTGGAGTGCACACACAGTCTCTTGTGCAGATTATTGTGCTTTCAACCTTTTATTATCAAACATGTCCCGCAATTTAGCAGCAGTGAAGATGATATTTCACGACAGTCACTGATTCTGATGTTAAGTTTGGGTTTTAGGGAGGAACAAAGGCGCACCGCTGTTAAGGGAAGGAAGTTGTGCTATATCTTCTTTTTTATAATCTATAAATTCGCTTCAAATAACAGCCACGGGCCTAAAGTGTAAGCAGACGTTTGAATGTTTAGTTCTCTCCTCTATCGTAATTAAACGGCTTTCACGCTGCGTGCGATCTCGCTTCTGAACCGCCGACAGCAAAACTGCATCACAGATAAGTGTCTAAATATTATGCACATAAAAACAGCGGGCGACTCCGGTGAGAAAGATAATGTCTGTATAGCAATAACAAATGAATGTGAGTTTTCTTAATCTCTCCAGTCCTGACTAGACGTGTGATATATCAGCATAATGAACATGTACAACACTGTTATCATGGCACTTCAAAATACAGGACACAGTGCAGTCACACCACTTATTACTCACTGCACCACACTAATAATAAAGACTACACAATATATTCATTTAACAGAAGATGGCAGCAGCTGCGTTTGTATGAAACGAGAGCGAGTCCACGATACCAGGATGACAATTAAATAATTATAAATGAAATAATTGTACAGGAATGATGTGACTGACCAATCAGAGCCAAGTACTCCACAGAGACGTGTAACAAAGATTAGTAACTAATGTAGCAAATGTAGCTAATGCTCATTGTTAATGTTGAGGTCTTGTTGTAAAGTGGTACCTATTGGTCTTTATCATTCGTGCATAGTATATCAACGTCACAGCTTATCAATACTGCAGTCGTTCATAGTTTAGTTTCGGTGTCTCTCACACACACACACACACACTCACCTCCGGAGCGAGGACGAAGGTCTGCATGAACCTCCTCATGGGCCGGCCGCTGTTGGACAGCTCGCCCATCACCTGCACCACCACCCCATCCCCCAGCGTGGCATGAGCGTCCACCTGCCGGATCTTAGTGTGACACTCATTGAACTGCAGCGACATCACCTTCTTATGGATCTCCTGCACACACACACACACACACACACACACACGGTCAGAAGGCCTCGAGCGGTCCATCTCTGGCCCGTGTGCTGCTTCACTCACCGCCTGACCGTACACGGCCTCCTCCGGCTTCCCGCTGCCGTCCACCCCTCCGTGAACATACGAGGAGTTCCTGCCGTAAAACCTGCGCAGCAAACACGAGCACAGCGTTCAGCGCGGCTCTGAGACGACCAGCCGCCGCTTCTCTCTCCACTCACCTGTGCAGGTAATCCGGAGCTTTGTTCAGCAGCGTGTAGTACTGCCGCACAAACTCACGTCCTACGAGCAGGGGACTCGGCTTCTCCATCACCATCTCTCTCTCACTCACACACACACACACACACTGACACACACACACTGACACACACACGAGATACAGAAACACAGCAGAACAGGACAACTTTAATCATAACACAGTCAGACGGGTATTTAAACACTGAAAGAGATGGACAGAACAATAGAGAGATAGATAGATAGATAGATAGAGAGATAGACAGATGATAGATAGTAGAGCTGTGCAATTAATCGAAATACAGTTTAGATTTCTCTTTCGCTCCTCCATAAAAGCCCAATTTCATGTGCAAATCAGTAAAATCATGTAACGTGACTTAAATGATTAAAGTTGATCAGATTTATGTTTTAAAAGCGCTGCTGCTCAGGACGAGTGAAGTCTAAACGCTCAAATACAAGCAAAAACGTGTCAAAATGCAACGCTTCGTGATTATTCACGTGAACCCTTGTCGGTTGTGTAATAAATGAACACAAAGAGTTGAGAAGTAAAGTTTGTGCTGTGCGGCTCTTAAAGTGACAGCAGCCTGATATTCCTGCTGCTGACCGTGTGCTTCATATTAATCAAACAATAAAAGAAACCACTCGCTGCTCTCCACAGAAGCACTTCTGTAGCTTTAATAAGAAACAAAGTGTTTAATTCTTTCAGTGAAGACTATACTGTTATCTTACATTCAATTATTATAATTTCTGTAGTAGACTGTTAGCTGAATACTGTAGACGTGCACTGATTGTTTTATTTGTATGTTTTTTCTATTGTATTTGTTATTTCCTTTATTATTATTTATAATAAAATGTTATTATTATTTTCAATAATTACTTAGGTATTTTTTTCAGTATTCTGCTCTGACATTGAGAATTACGAACTTTCTCTAAATCTCTAAAATGTATATGTCATAGCAAACTTATTTACAGAAAATATATATTTGATATATCGCGATCTTTAAATAAATCACTCATATAAAGTTTTGGTCATGTGGCCCACTCACAATCGTGATTACAATATTGACCAAAATAATCGACAGACAGACAGACAGAAAAACAGATAAGATGAGTGGATGATAAACAAATAAACATAAATGTGCAGAAATAAGTTGATGGACAGACAGAAAGAAAGAAAAACGAACAGATAGACAGATAGAGGGAGAGAGGTGACGAGCGCGCGCCGCAGACAGACAATAGCGCTCGCGTGTTTTAGCTTCATGCTAACCGCGCTCAGACTCACCTGACGCGACAGAAACCGTTAAAGGCCGCGCGGCTGCTCCGCACGCACGCACGCACTCTCCGCACACACTCGAGCGAAGGACCGTCGACCCGCTCCCTCTTTATCCGGGAAAAACCGACCGACAGCAGCCGAGCCGAAATATACACACACGGAGGCAAACGTGCACGCGTCCGCCACTCTCGCTCGCTCTCTCTCGCGCGCGCACGCACACATGTGACGCAGAAGAGCGCGCGGGCACGGCAAAAACGCGTCACGCGCAGTCGTTGTTCAGTTGTTGTTTATTTATTAAATTTTTTTATTTATTTATTTTTTTCTTAAATATATGTATGTATGTTTATAATCGGATTTGTTTTAATGTTCAAACATTCTTCAAAAAAAAGTTCAGTTTTGATTTCTACTGATGTGTGATTGTGAAATGAAATAATTCCACTGTGAGCTTTGCTGCTGTGTACAAGCAACCCTGCCAGTTATTATATCTGAAATAACTAACACTTCACACAAATATCAGTGTTTTCAAGAGAAACTGTCTGAGCTCTTTCAAATATGAGACTAATTCTGCAATAAAGCATCTTTAAAAAGACAATGATGTCATTATTCAGTTCAGTTCAGTTCAGTGTTTGTTTAGATTCAGTCATATAGTTCAGTATCCAGAGCAGTGCAGGTCAAGTTTGCTTTATTCTTATCCAACGATGTCAGTGCTGTCAAATTAATAATAGCACTGAATATTAACTTAAGTAGTATAGAATATGAATAATTCACTGCTTTTTCTTGAAGTGAATGAATGGCTGACAGGTTTGACGGTAAAACCCAAAGAGAATCTATTACACGACTACAGTTTGATTCTGATTGAGCGGTCAGATGTGAAATGACCTCTTCTGTGTAATAATGTCGTGTGCTGGTAAAGATTCATTCACTCGTCTTCATTCTCAGCAGTGGAGAGTTTCCTTTCTGTCTCCTCCCAGATAGCACAGGTACGTCTGCAGGAGGTCTGTTAAAGATCTGCTGTGTGCAAACATCTGATTTACATTCATTCTAGATTATAAACATCTTAAAGACATCTTCTAAACGTCTGTTTGACATCTGATAGGAAACGTCCTGCAGACGTACAGGAGATGAGCAAACACTATAAAACACATCTAGCAGATCACGATACAGACTCAAACAGAGACTCTGTGATGGACGAGTGCTGACAGCTTTCAAAGTAATTAGATCTGGTTACAAAAAAAACCCACAAAAAAAAAAACTTGTTGAATTATTTTCAGGACAAAGTCAGAATAAACTTTGAGAACTAAAGGCATCTTTACACATTAAGGCTGCTCTGTGCCTGCTCTGAATTCTGTGTAAAGATGTTATGCTGACTAAATCCAGACTAAATTAAGCCAGCTCTGCCCCGCCGCAGGCTCCAGTGTTACTGTAGTGTTACTAAATGCATTTGTGCCACCTCAAAGCAGCATTAAACAATCTGTATGATGACACCTAAATGCCACTTCAGAAGCGCTTCTGAGCCACCTTTGCAGTGTAAATTTGGTATAAGATTACTCTGATCATCACTGCATCTCCTGCTCTTCAGACAACCAATATCAGACATAAAATGTGCCTTGAGATCTGGAAACAAACGAAACTGTGCTGTTCTACATGTCAGCACTGGCAGGATTTGATTAACAAATGACAAAAAACCCACAGACTTGAGCAGAAATGTCACAGGTTTATTGGTAGAGATGCTTTTTCTCCAGAAATTCCAGTGAAACACACTCACACACACACACGCACACACACACACACACACACACACACACACACACACACACACACACACACACACACACACTCACACACACACACACACACACACACACACACACACACACACACACACAGCTCATGCTGAAGATTATGTCCTCAGCAGTCCTCCTGTTTGCTGAGCTTGTGTGTGTGTGTGTGTGTGTGTGTGTGTGTGTGTGTGTGTGTGTGTGTGTTCATGTGTCCGTCTCCTCTTCAGTGATCTGTTTGATAATCTGCAGTAGCTCAGAAAAAGATGGTCTTCCATGAGGTCTCTGAAAACAAGAAACACACACACACACACACACACACAGCACTAATGTAATTTGAGTGATGTGATGATGTGATGAAAATCTGCGCAGGGGTCGTGTAGTGTAAGGACTGTGAGGTGTGTGTGTGTGTGTGTGTCTCACCTCATGCCAGCAGCGGTACATGATGTTGTAGATGTGCGCAGACGCCCGGTGAGGCCTGTAGAGACGGCCGCCCTGCGTCACCTGCTCCACCACCTCCAGATTGGAGCGGTTCTCAAACGGCGTCTTTCCCTCCGAGAAGACCTCCCACATCAGCACACCTGTTCACACAAACACACACGCATCAGCACACACACACACACACACAACACACACACGTGACCTCCTGACCTCCAGTCCTCACCAAATGACCAGACGTCTGACTTGTTGCTGAACTTGTTGAAGTGAAGAACTTCAGGAGGAGACCATTTGACGGGAAACCTGGAGCCCATGGAGCTGGTGTACTGATTGTCCAGAACATACCTGCGGGACGAGACCCGTCAGCTTCACTCACGTTCAGCTCATTTATGCCACAGCGGAACATTTAAAAACATTCTCCAAAACACATCTAACCAGAACATGATACTGAACAAGAAGGACGTCAGGATACTGTTTCTTCATTACACGACTGGCTCTTCTTCTTATCTGGCACAAAAATACATTCTAAGAATGTTTTGATAGCATTCCCATTATATTATGAAAACATTATTCTGAATGTTCTCTGAATGTACAAAACATCAGGAACATTAAGGGGCTGTTCACACAGAAGGCAGCACTCAGGAATGGTTTTAAGCGCAGAACGCGAGGGTCTCAAGACGTGATGCAATAACGGAAATATTTCTCTCCAGACTTGATCATGTTCATCGTATCCGCACACAGCCACTACGACTGCCTCCTCCATCGTGCTGCCATCAAATAAAACCATTAACATGCCAACTTGCTACTGTAATAACAAGCTTGCATCGCTTGCCCCGCCTCCAGGGTCTTCTGATTGGTCCACTGTTCTGGAACTGACATTGATGAGCGGCGCTGCGTGTAAAAGCTGAAATTCTTTGAAAACTCTTTTTAAAGTTTAAACTTGACATGGCGTCATTTTGAGAACATTATTAAAGACCAGACAACTTTGAATGAAGTTTTATTAATGTTACTGGAAGAACGTTTGTTCATAACCTTGCCGGAACGCTCTGAGAACATCCCTGTAGCTGGGCGGAGATCAGCAGGTGGATGTTGAGGAAGTGTGGTGAGAACTGATAGTGGGTTAAGGTTAAGGTTAATGTTTAAGGGTCTGACCTGGTCATGCCGAAGTCGCACACCTTCACCACGTTCCTCTCGTTCACCAGGCAGTTCCGCGCGGCCTGCAGACACACACACACACACACACACACACACACACACACACTCCTCTCATCAGTCCCTGATATAATGCAGTCTTTTGTGACTGTGCATCATTTCTGGCTTCATCTGACGGCTGTGGTGTTCTCTGTAATCACACATCAGCACAATACGGTAGTGTGAGCATTAGCCAGACCAACCGGAAACACAACATTCACACTTCTGCTGGAGTCTGATTCGATGCGAACTTTGAGATCAGTTTGTGCAGTTCCTGAGAAACACAACACACTCTTCATACTGCTCTGAATCATTCTCTGCTGTATAAAGAACAAATGAAGGTGTTTATCTGACCGTCTATTAACGTTAAACATTAACGTTTGTTGTGAAAAACGTTTTTTTTTTTAATTTGTTTGATAATTTTAATGTTGGTGTTAATTGTTCATTATAAATACATTTTCAGCTAAAACCGGCTTCAGTGTGTGTGTGTGTGTGTGTGTGTGTGTGTGTGTGAGTGGTTTGTCTCTGACCAGGTCTCTGTGGATGAAGCTGTTCTCCTCCAGGTACTCCATCCCCTCGCAGACGTCCTGACACATGAAGAGCAGCTGGACGCGGCCCAGAGTTCTGCTGTGCTGTCGCAGGAAGTGCAGCAGGCAGCCGTTCTCCATGAACTCTGTCACGATGCAGATGGGACGCTGCGTGACACACACGCCGTACAGCTGGACCAGCTTCGGGTGACAGAGACGCCTGCACACACACACACACACACACACACACGTGTTGTTTGCCGGTCGGGTGTAGCTCACAGCCTTTCATCAACAAAGATGAGAATTTCACTCAAGGAGAGTCTGCTTTCTGATTTACGGGTTAAACTCAGCTGTCAGACAACTTTCAGTAACAGATTATAAATGTTAGGACAAAAAATTCTTAAAGTAATGTTTACGAAACATTGTTACAGCTGTATTCATATTTGATACACGTAACATACATAACACTGAAAGAAAACGTTCTGAGATCCGCATTCTTTAAACGTCCTTCAAAAACTGGACATTTTAACGTTCTTAGAATATCAAGAATAAATGTTCAAATAACTTTATATTTTGAGTGAAAATAAAGGTAACAGTATAATAATAGTAAAATGTTGCGAGAAATGTTTCTGTAATCTTTAAATAAGGTCATATTCATGACAAGAAAACTGGACATTTGAATATTCTTAGAATGTTTAAAATAAAAGCACAAATAACGTTATATTTTGAGTAAAAGTTAAATTAGTAGAACTTTGTAAGAAATGTTTTGTAACCTTTAAATAACATTATATTATATTTTTGATCAGACTCCATCTGATCTCTGTTTAACCTGACTGAGATCTCACTCATCATTGCTCTTTCCTGTGACGGGTGACATACTGAAGCAGTGTTTCCATCACACACCTCCGGATGCTTCCAGAGCATCTGAGCGACCCGCGGAGCAGGTAGAACGAGAAACACACGCTGAATGAAGGACAGATAAGAATCTGACGCTCGCAGCACAGGAAGTCTCACACACAGATGTCTACCCACCCACCACACTTTCCAGCTTCTCAGCAACTTTCCACTCGCTCAGTGCATGTGTGTGTGTGTGTGTGTGTGTCTTACGTCATGATCTTGGCTTCCTCTATGAAATCATCTTCACTCATGGCTCCTTCATTGATGGTTTTAATGGCCACTTTATGCTGCGCCCTCCATTTGCCCAGCCGCACCACTCCAAACTGACCGCTGCCCAGCTCCTTCATGAAGGTCAGCTCAGAGGGGCTGATCTCCCATTTATCTGCACACACACACACACACACACACACACACACACATAACATCAGAGTGTGAGGTGGTCGTGAGTTTTCCTGTCGCTCTGAGAGCAGATCACGGCACTAGAAACATTAAGGTCATGGGGTCAATTCCCAGGGAAAGCAAAAACTGATCAAATGTAAATACTCTGAATGCAATTAAAGTTGCTTTGGATAAAAGTGTCTGCCAAATGCAGAGGTGTAAATGATCTGCCCACTTAGACAGGAAATGACATGCAAAGAGTTATTTTTAGTCAATGGGATCAACTGAATTCAAAGCAAAGTTGCTTTTTCTGACCCTGTTGAGAAATATTTGTTCTTGTTTTAATCATAAAAGTTTCTCAGAAAACAAAGACTTCTAACCCTAATTAACCCAAACCCTATCTTGCTTTATACTAATTGATTATTCATTTATTCATAAGAACTGTACACATACAGCTGTATTAGTTTAGTTTATTAATCACACCACATTAAGACAACTGCTGTGTATTACATGTTTTCCTAAATGTTATGTTTAAATACGCAATTGTCTACTTAAATTTGCATTTATTTCCAGAACAGAAATCTGAAGTCAGGTTTAAAATTCTTTTTTTGTCATCATTTTAGAGATTCTCTTTTTATCATTCAGAAAATACTGTCAATAGAAAGAAAACAAACACATTTTCACCATGTTTTCAGGAGCAAAATGTTGTATAAATCAGTGTGAATGAAATATGAATAAACCTTCAGAATATAGAGAGGAATAAGCAATTGTCACACTAGGACACTATGGACTCTCTCTTTTCTAGCATTTTAGATACAGTTGCTCCTTTACGCTTAAGGAAGGTTAAGGAAAACAGTCTGACACCGTGGTGTAATGAGCACACTCACACCCTAAAGAGAGCAGCCCGGAAAATGGAGCGCAGCTGGAGGAAAACAAAACTAGAGGTATTACGTATTGCTTGGAGGGAAAGTAACCTATCTTACAAAAAACATTCAAAACTGCTAGATCTGATTACTTTTCATCTCTTTTAGAAGAAAACAAACATAACCCCAGGTATTTATTCAATACAGTGACTAAATTAATGAAAAATAAAGCATCAACAAGTGTTGACATTTCCCCACAGCACAGCAGTAATGACTTTATGAACTACTTTACTTCTAAGATCGATACTATTAGAGATAAAATTGTAACCATGCAGCCGTCAGCTACAGTATCACATCAGACAGTGCACTATAGATCCCCTGAGGAACAGTTCCACTCATTCTCTACTATAGGAGAGGAAGAATTGTATAAACTTGTTAAATCATCTAAACCAACAACATGTATGTTAGACCCTATTCCATCTAAGCTCCTAAAAGAGGTGCTTCCAGAAGTCATAGATCCTCTTCTGACTATTATTAATTCATCATTGTTATTAGGATATGTCCCCAAAACCTTCAAACTGGCTGTGATTAAGCCTCTCATCAATAAACCACAACTTGACCCCAAAGAACTAGTTAATTACTGACCGATCTCGAATCTCCCTTTTCTGTCCAAGATACTAGAAAAGGTAGTATCCTCACAATTATATTCCTTCTTAGAGAAAAATGGCATCTGTGAGGATTTCCAGTCAGGATTTAGATCGTATCATAGTACTGAGACTGCTCTCCTTAGAGTTACAAATGACCTGCTCTTATCATCTGATCGTGGTTGTATCTCTCTATTAGTGCTATTGGATCTTAGTGCTGCGTTCGACACTATTGACCACACTATTCTTTTGCATGGACTAGAACACTTTGTTGGCATTAACGGAAGTGCATTAGCATGGTTTAATTCATACTTATATGACTGCCATCAATTCGTAGCAGGGAATGAAGAGGTATCATATCGTTCACAAGTGCAGTATGGAGTACCTCAAGGCTCAGTACTAGGCCCGTTACTCTTCACGCTTTACATGTTACCCTTGGGAGATATCATCAGGAAACACACTGTTTTGCTGTTTAGCTTTCACTGTTATGCTGATGATACTCAGCTCTATATTTCTTTGCGGCCCGGCGAAACATACCAATTTAAATGGAATGCATAGTCGATATAAAAAAACGGATGAGTAATTTCTTACTGCTAAATTCTGAAAAAACAGAGGTGTTAATTATAGGACCTAAAAGCTCTGCATGTAATAACCTAGAACGCTGTCTAAGACTTGATGGCTGCTCTCTCAATTCTTCGTCATCAGTTAAGAACCTAGGTGTGCTATTTGATAGCAACCTTTCCTTAGAAAGCCACGTTTATAGCATTTGTAAAACTGCATTTTTCCATCTCAGAAATATATCTAAATTACGACCAATGCACTCAATGTCAAATGCAGAAATGTTAATCCATGCGTTTATGACCTCAAGGTTAGATTATTGTAATGCTCTATTGGGTGGTTGTTCTGCACGCTTAATAAACAAACTCCAGTTAGTCCAAAATGCAGCAGCTAGAGTTCTTACTAGAACCAGGAAGTATGACTAGGGGCGGACTGGCCGTCTGGATGTTCTGGAGAAGTATAGAATGGCCATCGGCCAGGCTAATGCAGTCTATTTTTGCTTAATGCTTATAAGAAACCGAAACTAACGTGATGGAGAGTGGACTCATGATGACAAGCAAAAACTTGAAGATAAAGGTGGTTGGGAGAAGCTAAAAAAAAAAAAAAAAGCGAACAGTTACATTAAGTTACCTTTGCCTGCCAATCTCACTATATAGAGCATGTAGCCTATAAAATCCCAGGACACTCCTAGTCCGAACGTTCACTGCTATTTTTTACTCTGCATTGTCTGACATGAATATTCCAGTCATTCATACATAAAGAGACATCAGCGATGAAGTAGCCTATAATATGATTAGTCTGATTAACATGACACACACACACACACACACACACACACACACACACACACACAGACAGACATATGAATACTCAAATTGAAGAATTCTGTTTCAGGTTTCTAGATTCTAGGTTTATGTTTATCATTGTCATATTATATATTTATCATTCTGCCCTTTTTTTATGTAGATTTCAAGTATTTTAAGTTCATACAATAATAATTTTTTTTCAATCCCCTGCTGAAAAAAAATAGAAACCATCACATAATTTGTAATAGTTTTACTGGTTATGGTAATGAAAATTGTGTTGGTTTTAATGGAAACTGTAATGGTGCCTGCTGGTGTATACTGGTAATTGGACACCCTCTATTCATGGCTTTTGTTAAAGTTACTAAATCCTAATGTAATACTGTATGTCCCAAACCACACTTCAGGGAACCATTATTTAATGGTTTTAATGGTTAAAAGTTGATGGTTTGTAATATTTGTAATGGTATTTGTAGTGGAAATCATTCAAATGTCTGTGATGGTCATGGTTTTTGTCAGCAGGGTCACCATGGGTTTCTTCTGGTCAGAGGAGAACTGACCCCCGACTGAGCCTGGTTTCTCCCAAGGTTCTTTCTCCATTCTGTCACCGATGGAGTTTTGGTTCCTCTGGCTTGCTTAGCTGGGGACAGTTAATATCCAGTGATATCGTTGACCTGATTGCACAGATACTATTTAAACTGAACTGATCTGGATGATGACATCACTGAATTCAATGATGAACTGCCTTTTACTGAAAACTGAGTGTTTACTATTGTCCTTCTGCATTATTGACACACTATTTTCCTATTTATTACTCTAAATTGCTTTGACACAATCTGTATTGTTAAAAGCACTACATAAATAAAGGTGAATAAAACTGTAACGTTTGGTGTTTGTAAGAGAAAAAACTCTCTAAAGATTGAAATCTACAGAAGCAATAAAATAAACACTTCAATGTGTATTTGTATGTTTTCTTTCCACTAGACTGAAAGAAGAAACATGATATGGAAGCAAAACAGAGCAAAACGGATCATGAAAAAACAGGTTTAGTCTGTAAGTGTCTTAAGATACAGGCTCTCGCTTTATCACTATTTTTTAATTTGCCGTTCAGTTGATCAGTGTGTTTGTCGTTCATGTGTGAGTGTGTCTGACCTGAGCTGAATCCCGCTGTGGCCGGCAGACATGTGCCCAAGGGGCCGATGGGATATCGCAGTCTGGAAACCAGCCCTGATCAAACACAGACAGATCATCAGCGGCTCGTCGCAGCAGAACCACAGAGCAGAGGTGAACAGAGTTACCTGCTGCGTTGTGTTTGTGGTAGTTGATGAGTTCAGGAATAGAGTTGAACACGTGATTCTCTGCCAAGAAGAACTGAGCCGCGTCTGTCTGCTTGATCTGGTAGTGCCTCACCTCCCCTTTACCTGAACTGATCAATCAATCAATTCATCAATCAATCAATAAATCAATCAATCAATCCATCAATCCATCAGTCAGCGGATCAGGTGATCAGTCAGTGAACTGATGGAGAATCTTTACCTGTGTGTGTAAACAGAGACGGTGTAGCTGCTGGGCTGACTGGAGCTCCTGACCACAAACCCTCCATCCTTCCCCTGAAACACACACACACAAGGAATGACAGATGATGATGATGATGATGATGATGATGGATCAGTTATTGACGATTGATGAATGGGCTTCTTCACCTCTTGTCTGAGTAATTGTTCTGCTTCAGCTCTGTTAATATTTTTGCAGTACCAGCTGATGAAGATCAACATCATCATCATCATCATCATCACACACACACACACACACACACACACACACACACACACACACAAAAACACTGTCATTGATCAGTGAACTCTGAATGAACTGATACAAATATGGAGATAATCAAAGAGATCCGGAGTGACTTTGATTGGTCGATACTCACTCGTTGGCTTCTATAGTTCCAATTTCTGTAACATAGTTACTGGGAATGAAGCCCTTGTTCCTGACAGAGAGAGAGAGAGAGAATAGCAGATATCTGAACTCAAGAAACACACACAGACACACACATACACACACACGCACACACGCACACACACACACACACACACACACACACACACACACACACTCGTGGGGAAGTCGTGGGCTAGTGGTTAGAGAGTTTGACTCCTAACCCTAAGGTTGTGGGTTCGAGTCTCGAGCCGGCAATACCACGACTGAGGTGCCCTTGAGCAAGACACCGAACCCCCAACTGCATAAATGATACACACTGCTCCGGGTGTGTGTGCACGGTGTGTGTGTGTGTGTTCACTGCTGTTTGTGTGTGTGTGTGTGTGTGTGTGTGTGTGTGTTCACACTGGTGTGTGTGTGTGTGTTCACACTGCTGTGTGTGTGTGTGTGTGTGTGTGTGTGCACATTGGATGGGTTAAATGCAGAGCACCAATTCTGAGTATGGGTCACCATACTTGGCTGTATGTCACGTCACACTTCACACTTCACACTCACACTCATTCTCACACACTCACACACACACACACACTCACCCGTGCTTGTCTTTGGCTCTCCACCACAGCTGGTCTTGTTTGTGGAGGATGATGTACGTCTCTCCGTGATGAAGCGTCAGGTCTGAACTCTCTCTGGCTGTGAAGTCATATATGGCCACCACCTTCATCACTCCGCTATCATCATCCTCAGGAGGAGACGGAGGGAGCTTCTTCTGAGACAGCTGAGTCTGAGACACGAGGAGAGAAGCATTGCAGGAGCACGGAATGAACGAGCGAATCACAGAACGAACGAGCAGAGGACTGTATACCGTATAGACGGATCCTGGATATCTGCTGGTGTTCACATCCACACGAGTGCTGCTTCTGAGACACACAGAGATCACGACTCGGTTAGGGGCTTCATTTCTGTCTCATTCAGTCTTGTACTGTGCTAGGTTTAAACTTATGTTGCAAACAGTGTGTAAACATGTGCAAATTGGCTTGAGTGGTACATTAAGTTTTGGTGGTGTTTGTGTCATAGTGAGAAAATAATTCATGTAATTTGACAGATGTCATCAATGAATTAATTTTGTGCCAAAGCAATGAGAAATGATCCAGAGTTTAGTCACAGAGGCTGATGCTGTCCTCGCAGTGTGAAGAGTTTAGATAAAGTGACTTAAGTATCAAGAAATGTGTCCTAGAGATTGTAAAAACTGTATTTCAGACAGACAGGAAAACAAAGCATGCAGAGGACAAATGAAGGACCAGCAGCTGAACATCGTCAGCTGTTCTCAGCGATTGTTTCGTTCTAATGGTGTTTTGACCTTTGACCTCTGGTTCCAAACACGTGGACCGGTTTTAGACCATTTCACACATCGCAGCGCATCGTACCTGGTCTGAAGAGCACAGCAGCAGCAGCAGAAGATGGAGTGAATGGACTGATCTGGAGAAGAGAAACAGAAGATGAGCTGCAGAAACACTTCACGCTCACCAAACCACGACACTTCAAAACCAGCCCAGAAAACCACCAAAACACCGGTTTCAGAGGATCTTCTAAATCTTTACTTCAGCTTTTCACTCGTCTCAGATGTATTTTGTAGTTTAACATCATTACTTTCATGTAATCCATTCAGAAGCATTGACAGAACATTAGCGTAGGATTTCCCTTCAGACAGGTTTTACTCCGAAGTACACATTAAAAGTGAAATTTTGAGGTAGAACGACTAATATAGTATTTTCTTTCAAATGTTGTTTTATCAATTATGTAACAACATCCGAATTAGACTTTACAGAATCCTCTCTAACAACAGTCAAAGCAACGTTAAACTTTATCAAAGTGTGTTACCAAATCCTAAAACATCACGAATGTCATGCAAATTCATCACAGAAACACAAGATCTTCAACATCTTGTCAGTTCTGTGTGTAAGAGCTGAGCATTTCTCAAGAACACGGGTGTGAAGTGTCTTTAGCTGCAACACAATGACCAGCTGCACAAACCGCACACTTCCTGTCAACAGAAAGGTGAAGAGCGTCCGGTGAGAGATTCATCAGCGAGCCTCGGACAGCCCTGAACGCAAGCTGAGCACCTGACAGCACACATCAAACGACTCCGAGAGAAAAAGCTACAAAAGCTCTCACTGCTGTGGTTTCCTTTCAAAATAGCAACGATATGCTCACTTTAGGTACAAATGTGTAGCTTTAAGGTACTAAAATGCACCCTTTTAGGTCAAATAAGATGTACTTTTTGAAAGGATGACAGCTTTTGTTCCTGCTTTTCTGAGAGTGTAGGAATGTTTGGATGGAAAACAGTGTTTTTCATGCACTGGTCAGTTCTGAGATTTTAGGCTTTTGAAAGTCATTTTTCAGTCTAGTGGAAAGAAAACATCCAAATACACTTTGAAGTGTTTATTTTATCACACTTTATCTGTTTGCGTCTGTAGAGTTCAATCTTTAAAGATTTGTTTTCTTACAAACACCAAACTTTACAGTTTTATTCCTGTCTATAATCTGAAGGTTTGTTCATATTTCATTCACACTGATTTATACAACATTTCACTCCTGAAACATGGTGAACATGTGTTTGATTTCTGTCTGTTGACGGTATTTTCTGAGTTATAAAGTGATGAAAAGAGAAATCCAGAATCCACTCTGGAAAAACCTTCAACTCTAATATGAGACAAAATCAAACTAGATATTTGAACCTGATTTTATCCAGTGTTCAGATTTATATTCTGGAAATGTATGATAA
Source organism: allo-octoploid hybrid of Carassius auratus x Cyprinus carpio (assembly GCA_024542945.1). Lineage (NCBI taxonomy): Eukaryota > Metazoa > Chordata > Actinopteri > Cypriniformes > allo-octoploid hybrid of Carassius auratus x Cyprinus carpio. The sequence continues at coordinate 29,091 of JANHFF010002259.1, forward strand.
TCAATGTATATTTATTTAGACAATGCATCATTTTCCCATTTAAATATTACATTTTAGAAAACTTGTAATACAATTTTTTTTCTCAATATAATCAATCAGCTGGAGTCAATCAATCAGATCAATCTTTTTTTAATATCTCTGTCAGTTGATTGTTGTCCTGTCTGAGCCAGACTGGAGTTCACATGATTCTGCGTCGCACTCCCACACAACACTTCACTCACTCTCACTGCTCAGGGGAATTTCACTTTCCAACATTCAACATAAAGAACCCAAAAATAACTGTGACGGGGGCAAAACTACAAATGAAGAGCAGTCGAGTGCTATAATAACCTTCATCAATAAAACAGTCAGACTTATAAAACGGAACAGATCGGCAGCTCATGTACGTTCACTTATAAAGAATACTTTAGCATTAGTCGAAGTGTGTTAAAGGGACGGTTCACCCAAAATAAACATCCCATCATCGTTTACTCACACGTCCAAACTTCACTGACAAAAAACACTTTCTCAGAAGACATCAAGTCAGGTAAGGAAGACAGGACGGTCGCTTCAGTGTTAGTAATGAAACAGTACATGACTGATGAGTGTCATTCACAGAGCTGCTGAGCGACTGGAGATGTGCTCGTACATCAGTGCTCCTGTTAACACACTGCTCATATTGTCCCTGACACACACACGTGTAAAGCTGCTGCTGAATGGATATGTAAAAGCACCATACAGATAAACATGACACAAACACACAAACACACCCGGAGTTTCGGTGCAAGTATTAAACTCAGAGCATCAGTCATTCATCTGTTCAATTATCTTATCAATATGAAGTGAAATGTTCTGGTACTCACTGGAGTGAATCATTACACTGCCGTCAATCTGTCAGTCCGTCCTGATACAGTAGAATCAGAATGTGTGTGTGAGTGTGTGTGTGTGTGTGTGTGTGTGTGTGTGTGAGAGAACATGAGATGGGAGGAAAAGGTGACGTACTTCACACATGCACATGCAGTCCTTCCGCTACAGGATGCCACATCATGAAGCAGAGTGAAGACAATACACACACACACACACACACACACACACACACACACACACACAGTTTATAATTGGCACTGAAGTTCTCTCTTGGGTTTTTAACTATTTTGAGAGCTCTTCATCTCCATCATAACAGCATGTATGTGTTTCATTTCACATTAATACTGCAAATTACCCAAACTCTTCTGATGACTTACAATCAGTAATTTACCAGTCAGATTCATTACTGGTCAATCTATTAAAAACAGATGAAAAAAGAGAGAGAATGAAGGTTTATTTGGGATTTAAAATAACATTAATATTACAATTAATAATAATAATAATAATTAATCAGTAATAATCACCAATATTATGGATTTAATGCACTGACATTATCAGATGAGTATAAAACTTGATCTGAATAATGACTCGATTGTCTCCTGTGTGAATTAGTTTCATAATTATTAAATTTTACAAGCTGCTTCTAATTTTGTAGAATGCAATATAAATAAAAATGACTTGACACATTTTTGCTACGCTAGATAGTATATTTATTTTATAAATGTTATAAACTGTAACTATGTTGTTTATTGTGAACTTTGCTGGTTTAAAGATGTTTTCTTTGGATTGTTTGACTACTCAAAATATATAAAAATATAGGGAAATATAACTCAACTTGTGTTACTGCTAGCTAAATTCCACATAATCTCTATTTTCTTTATTCAATGTTGATCTAGACGAGTGTATGGAAACTATCTTAAGCTCTGTTCATCCTAAAGCAGTCAAACGCATGTCTATATTCGTCCTATGTGTCCTCTTAAGGTGGACATTAGGCCTGTTTAGGGGTTCAAGCGTGTAGCTGCAGTCCTGTTGTAATTGTTAAAATGGCCAAGGATCAGCAATCTCCACATTAAACTGGAGACCAACCTGTAAGTCACAGAGACTTGAAACTTGGAGGGATGGTAGTACTCACTCCGTCTACAATGTAGGGCTGGGCGATATGGGCAAAAATTCATATCTCGGTATTTTTGGCGGATTTGCGATTCAAAACAATACATATAAAAGTCTATGAAAACAAATAAAGAGAATGTAACTATGTAAGGCCTGTATTATGTGCAAAAAATGGTTAAAATCACATTTCATTCTAACACTGTAACATTTCAATCTAAAAACAAAATAAATTCACTAAACTAAAACTAAAAATAAATGAGAACAAAAGCAGAGAGTTGTTAGGCTATTTTGATTGCCCCATCACAGTCACTTTACAGTCAGTGCTATCATAAAAATAGACAGCCTACTTGTAGGTTTAAAATTCTACATGTCACATTTATTGTCCAACTAAAAATATTTCAGCGAAATGTATATTTTAGTCAAAATGACTGCGCTCCTATTGAAGTGAGCTCTGTGTGTTCGGCGCGCGGCGGCGCTTGTTCACTGAAGACTGAAGTTCAGGGGAATCCCAGAAGGCTCGTGCACTCTCAAACACATGAAACAGCGCGAGTGGTGTCTCTGTCTTCTGTCCGAGCATCTGACGGATCGAGCCGCTTAAACTAATATGCCAAACCAAACTATAAACTATGTCTTACTAGTTTTTAAAGGCCGTAAATTGAAGCTTATCACATTTTTAGAACAGATTGGATTATGCACTTTCTCCGCAGCAGCTCTGTGTCCTCCGTTATATTTACAGATGCGCTCGTATCAAACTAATGCATATCGATATAAACGGTATTGCCTCATATCGAATCGCTATGACGTTAAAACAAAACCACAACTAGCGGCACCTCAGTTTTTAAACGCAGGCTAGACCTACTGCATGGCCTGCATGCACCAAACGATTAACTAAATAACTTTACCATAAAATAAATAAACACAGATAACTTTGAAAATACACTAGATATAATTTTAACAAAATAAATACAAAACGAAATAAATAAAACAAAAAAAAGTGTGTGTGTGTGTGTGTATGTATGTGTATATATATATATATATATATATAAAACGTCTAGTCGTAGACTACTTAACAAACATCATTGGGCATTATTGCTTTGCTTACTCCATATTAATATGAAGGAAAAATATATTGCTGACTGACTGCGGTCCCAGACGTGTGCGTCTTTCTTCCAAGATCCACCCATACACCTCTCTGTGCATTAGATGCGGAATTTTGAGGACAGGAAATCGCTCTTTCCCATTTTTTCCAGTGACAAATGAGAATTGTTTCCAGATGTCTGACTTGCCTTGCTTTGCTTTTGTCAAGTAAACAGCAGCTCTAATTTTCTTCTCAACTTCTTGTGTTGACTCCCTTTCTACTACACACCACCACTGGGCAACAGTCCAGTTCTTCCTCTCCTTAGCCCAGGTAAGACGCGTCTGACGATGTCTGTGGTTCAGGAGTGGTTTAACAAGAAGAATACGACAACTGTAGCCAAATTCCTTGACACGTCTGTGTGTGGTGGCTCTTGATGCCTTGACCCCAGCCTCAGTCCATTCCTTGTGAAGTTCACTCAAATTCTTGAATTGATTTTGCTTGACAATCCTCATAAGGCTGTGTAACGGAGGCCAGAGAGTAGCTGCTGTGCAGGTAAACCTCACTCCCCTGATCTCAACCCGGGGTTTACCTGCACAGCACCTACTCGCTGGCCTCCGTCGCACTAAACCCCCCTAAACCTCACTCCCATCCGGGTCACGTAACTGTCAAAAATAAATATAAATGTAAAAATAACCAACAAGAAAATACAAAGATAGAAATACCATGTGCTCCTAACGTGCTCGACATTGAGTTTCGATATAACTGCAATTATTCATCAACTCTATGTCTCTTATGACTCAAATATGAAATAAAACACTTTAAGTACAAATTTGACCTTAAAGATAAATAAAATCATGCCTGACAACATTTTATTTCTGTTCAACCGGAGAGAGATTTTCTCCTACCATTCTCCTCAACAGCTTCATAAAACTGAAGAGAATAGGGCTGTGCAAAAAATCGAATGTGATTTTCATGCGCATCTCATCAGTAAAGACGCTCCTGTAATTAGTAGTATATCTCCAGCACGTACGTTCAGATCAGGGTTGCCAGGTTTTCACAACAAATCCTGCCCAGTTGCTTCTCAAAACTAGTCCAAAACTAGCCCAATCGCGTTTCCAGGAGGTTCCCAGATAAAAATTGCATCCTGGGGTTAAAACTTACGTTTTTTGGCATGGTTGCCTTGGTAAAATTCTCATTTTAGGGGCTAAATATCACGTTATTGGTATTGGGGTCAACCCGCGGACATGGAAAAACAACCGCAGACTTGTTTGAATTGTCTTCTGGACAACTGTCAGATCAGCAGTCTTCCCCATGATTGTGTAGCCTAGTGAACCAAACTGAGAGACCATTCTGAAGGCTCAGGAAACCTTTGCAGGTGTTTTGAGTTGATTAGCTGATTGACATGTCACCATATTCTAATTTGTTGAGAGTGAATTGGTGGGTTTTTGTTAAATGTGAGCCAAAATCATCACAATTAAAAGAACCAAAGACTTAAACTACTTCAGTCTGTGTGCACTGAATTTATGTACAGTTTTTCTCAATTGCTAAAACACTATAACCAGGCTTTTGAACTAACATTTCAAAACCATAACGCCATTTTTCAAAAAGCACACCCATTTTGCTGAACTATAAACACTATTCCCCTGCTTTAACACATGAGTCAGATTTGGTGAACTCTTACTGCACAACTCTACACACAAATCCCTACATGTCTCAGTGCTTACACCATGTGGTCATTTAGAAAGCACTAGCATTCAATATTGTTCACTCAAGTCAGCATAACTTGAGCTCAGTTAGCACACAGATACCCACGTGGAAACACTAAGAGTTAAAATTTATCACACACCAATCAGAACCTTCAATAGATAGATAAAAGAGCCCAAGTCAGTTCATTCAGTTTTGGAACAATAGATTCAGAGAGACGTGACTGAAAAGGTCGAGGACACCAGAGAGGAGGAAGAGCAGTAAGGAGTGGAGGAAGAGGACGAGGAAGAGGAAGAGGGGCAAGGAGACAAGGAGTCTCAGATGATATTTGTACTACTAGTTGAACGTGTCCTTGTCCATGGTATGACTATGAGTGAGGCTGGGTAATGAGTTCAGCCAAACTTAAAGGGGTCATATGATGCTGCTAAAAAGAACATTATTTTGTGTATTTGGTGTAATGCAATGTGTTTATGCGGTTTAAGGTTAAAAAAACACATTATTTTCCACATACTGTACATCATTGTTTCTCCTCTATGCCCCGCCTTCTGAAACGCGTACATTTTTACAAAGCTCATCGTTCTGAAAAGCGAGGTGTGCTGTGATTGGCTGAATGAGTGTGTGACAGAAATGTTACGCCTCTTAACATACTGTGAAGACATAAACATAAAACCCATTATAAACATGATATAAACAAGATTTCTAGTCGTGTCTTCTTTTTGAAGGCAAAAACAAAGTAGTTTCTCTTTCTCAACGAAACAGCGTCACACACTGTGGCCTTGAGTGAGTGAGCCGCGGCCGGCTTGAGTGAGCGGAGGCGAGCGGCTTGAGAACTGTGCGGCAGGAGGATTCTTCGAAGGAGCGTACCTTGGTCTTGCAGCAAACACATGTGATGACCCCGGGCTGGACTCTGCTTCGTCCACGGTGAAAGCCGATCCGGCGATCCACGGTGCAAAGGTGATGTATTTCCTCAGTGACCAGCACGGATCGGCTCCTGCATGACGAAGCGGATATCATCCTCTTTTGGAAGGCCAAACAAAGTAGTTTCTCTTTTCACAGTAACAGTGAATGGTTTTGAGTGTCGAGCTTCATTTTTACCTGAAAATAGGATGTTTGGGGAATTGGGTGAGACGTTATGGATTTGTGTTTACTGTTTTGAGAATAAGAGGCATAGTTTCAAGAAATATGTTTAAGCAATCAAGAAAAACTGTAATACACAAGTTTCACAATTTGAGTTGAATTACTGAAATAAATGAACTTTTCCTCAACATTCTAGTTTATTCAGATGCACCTGTATAGTACAAACTCGATATATCGCCCAGCCCTACAGCGTCACCAAGACTTGTCCCAATCGGCCTGACGGGGGCGCTACAGCGATCATAAGTATGAAATCGCTCATAACTGGCGCCTGGGGAAATTGTAGGGCAGGTTTTTTGCCTGATCGGAACCAAACCAGTGCAGAAATATTCCGTGGAGAGTGAATATCAATAATTATTTAAAAATTTGAATTTTCATCTCACCGTCACAAAGGTACCAAAAGGTTTGAACGGGGTCACTTTCACCGAAATGGCTATAACTCATGAACGGAATGAGATATCTTCACCAAACTCTGTACACTTGTGTAAGAGCTCAATCTTTGGTCAAATTTTAAAAATTGCGGAGCTTGGTCACTTGGTGGCGCTATAAGAGGGAAAAACCATAAAAATAGCAATAACTACACAACCATTTGTCCAATCAACATGTAAATTGGTATGCAGTGTCTTTGTCCACAGTGCCACGAGCACCTATAAGGACATTTGCATAATTCTCCCTAGGATTTTCTATTTTCTCACCATAGGATTGTCTATTAGGATATTTGTGTAATTTGCCATTGGCCAATGAAGTTTGAGCACCTATTAGAGTGTGTGTGTGTGTGTGTGTGTGTGTGAGTGAGAGTGTGTGTGTGTGTGTGTGTGAGTGTGTGTGTGTGTGTGAGTATAGAAGCAGATTAGTCTCAAATATAATTCACGCAAAAAACACAATTCACACATGCGTAGACAATTTCACATGCATGAAACCTAATTCACGTACACACAAAAAAAATTCACATGCGTGAAAAAAAAAATATATTCACAAAAAGCAATTCACATGCGCAAAATAAAATTATATATTCATAAAATACATTTCACAAATGCAAAACACAATTCGTAGATATACAACTGTGCACAAAAACCTTTGAATGTTTAAAATGTACGAGTGTCCGAATGTACCAATCGTCATTTACTACGAATCCACTCGGATTTGTGTGTGTGTGTTTTTGAGACTTTCCTGGCAGAGCTCTCTTCCCACGTGGGTCTGTCGTACTCTTTAGCCAATCAGATGCAAGCTTACCATTCAACCAATCATATCATAAGCCACTGAGAGTGCATTCAAGGAGCACGATTCTGCGCACCTTTTGCGCAATGTTGATTAATTAGAACGGAAATTAAGCCTTTACATCAGTAATCCCAAAGACAGTAAAAGAAATGGACACAGCGACCCAATTGGAACTCAATTGAGACACGTGAAGCCCATTTTTAGCGATTTTTAGCACTTCCGTTTCTGACGCGCAGACTCAAACAAAGGAAGCTTCTGCCATTATTGTGACTTCATCTGAACATGTGCAAAACTACTCTCCTTGAATGCACTCTCAGTGGCTTATGATATGATTGGTTGAATGGTAAGCTCGCATCTGATTGGCTAAAGAGTACGACAGACCCACGTGGGAAGAGAGCTCTGCCAGGAAAGTCTCAAAAACACACACACACAAATCCGAGTGGATTCGTAGTAAATGACGATTGGTACATTCGGACACTCGTACATTTTAAACATTCAAAGGTTTTTGTGCACAGTTGTATATCTACGAATTGTTTTGCATTTGTGAAATGTATTTTATGAATATATAATTTTATTTTGCGCATGTGAATTGCTTTTTGTGAATATATTTTTTTTTTCACGCACGTGAATTTTTTTTGTGTGTACGTGAATTAGGTTTCATGCATGTGAAATTGTTTACGCATGTGTGAATCGTGTTTTTTGCGTGAATTATATTTGAGACTAATCTGCTTCCATATGTGAGTGAGTGAGTGAGTGTGTCTGTGTGTGTGTGTGTGTGTGTGTGTGTGTGTGAGAGAGTGAGTGTGTGTGTGAGTGAGTGTGTGTGTGTGTGTGTGTGTGTGTGTGTGTGTGTGTGTGTGTGTGTGTGTGTGTGTGTGTGAGTGAGAGTGAGTGAGTGAGTGAGTGAGAGAGTGAGTGAGAGTGAGTGAGTGTGTGTGTGTGTGTGTGAGTGTCTGTGTATGTGTGAGTGTGTTTTATCACAGAGTCTCTGTTTGAGTCTGTATCGAGATCTGCTAGATGTGTTTTAGAGTGTTTGCTCAGCTCCTGTACGTCTGCAGGACGTTTCCTATCAGATGTCAAATAGACGTTTAGAAGATGTCTTTAAGATGTCTATGATTTAGAATGAATGTAAAACTGACATCTTACAGACGTCTATCAGATGTTTGCACACAGCAGATCTTTAACAGACCTCCTGCAGACCTACCTGTGCTATCTGTCTATAGATAACCATGATCATAGTCATTTGCAAAAAAAAGTGCAAAATTTAAATAATTTGATTTCTTGATGATTTTATATTTTATAGTGATTTTATAATTTCAAAATATAAAGCAAAAAGGAGAGATGAATGACTAATAAGCCAAAAAGTGCTCCTCTGCTCCCATCTACTGTGGTAAATTGAAATATTTTTTTTTATTATTTCTACACAGTGTTTGTTTACCACTAAGTAAATTTTGGTCATCCCATTAAAAATAACATTTAATAATTTTTAGAGATTTAAAGTGCTGTAAATAGTCATGTAAAATACTTTAAATTCATTCAAGTGCTTGAATTTCTTTTTTTTAAAAGGCTGCGCAAACCCTGAAATGAATAACATTCGACTGTTTCTGTCACAACAGCAGATGGTTATAGTTAGCATTATTACTTCTGGTTTTCAGTGCTGTGGTGTAACAGTGTCGTGAGATCAGCACTGATCCCTGAGTAAACCTGTTCTGAGCTCGCAACGGTAGCGCCGTTTCGTTACGCTTTTGTTTCATTTACCATTTACAGTTTTTTACAATCGTTATGACAATTTTTTTCAATACTTTTAACAATTTTCCTAAACTCTTAACACAGTTAGCCCAACATCCGTCTGTGTAGATTATACATTTAACAGATTTCTTGTTGCTTTGACACAAAATGCATAGAGTTAACACAAATTTAAAATGCTTGAACTTCTTTTACACATAAGCTCAACCAAGACCAAAACAATGTAATTTTACTGCCAAATTTTCAAATGCTTTCACACTGTATGTAAGATCAGATAACATCATTTTCTAAAACTAACTTATAGGCTAAAGTCAAAGTGAACAGCTGTCGAAACACTAATATGTCTCCTGTATTTTATGCCATTGCTAATTAGCTGATTGAAATTATGCAAATTACAGCTTATTCCCATCTAGAAAACGCACTCAGGTGTTGAGATTCTTTCAATCGCATGACCTTACGATATACAGTAAAAGAGGATCTCTTTGGGCTGATCTTGTGTGGAAAAGTATTATTCTTAAATTCTGGAATAGTACTTTCCTTAAAAAAAAAAAAAGAAAAAAAAAAACTTGTACTAAAGACTTGTACTATATTCATTTACTGCTTGTTTTCTTAAAAACAAAACTAACACTAGCTTTTTCAATTTTTTTTTTGTATTCTTTCTGTTTTTCTTTTTATTTATTATATAATTTACAGTAAAAAAAATGTGCTTTGTGTACTGTGTTATTGTAAGCAAACTGAGACTTGTTATAGCACTTGCTCTTTTGTTGATTTTGATTGCTTCCATTGTCCTCATTTTGTAAGTCGCTTTGGATAAAAGTGTCTGCTAAATGACTAAATGTAAATGTAAATGTAATGAAAAGTGCACTCCTGCATAAATGTGAGATTTTAGAAGATCTACACCAAAGACTGGTGCCAGAGAAAGGGGACAGGTGGGAGTCCACTTTTTACGCTGTAAAAAACTGTAATAGCCCCGTTCACACATACAGACATTAATTCTCAACACATAGAGACTCTTTCACCTAGATATCACACTATACAGCAGGGTTCCTCAATAGGCGGCCCGCGCTAATTTCAAATAATGTGGCATGAGAATTCAAACGCAGCATCAGAAAGCGACATTAACTTATATCGTGTCTACACCTGACGCAAGCGTCGCGATGCAACAAAATATTTATTTATCGCGTCATGTCTGGTTGGGACACACGGTGTTACTGTTTGATCCCCCCAAAAATCTAAGTAGGCTATAAAAATATTAATACTGACAGATCTAATAATTGAATCTGCAATAAGGGGAAGCGGAGAGAGATCCAGTCTGGAGATGAGCAGGAACAGGAGCAGTTGATTTGCATGACAGACATGGAGATCCAGATTTTGTTTGTTCATTTGTTTTTAATATTCAACAGGCAGAGTTCTTCTTTGAAAGTGAAAGTGATGTGACATAAAGCCAAGTATGGTGACGCATACTCAGAATTGGTGCTCTGCATTTGACCCATCCAAAGTACGTACACACACACACACACACACACACACACACACACACACACACACACACACACACACACACACACACACACACACACACACACACACACACACACACACACACACACACACACACACACACACACACACACACACACACACACACACACACACACACACACACACACACACACACCCGGAGCAGTGGGTATCATTTATGCTGCGGCGCCCGGGAAGCAGTCGTGGTATTGCCAGCCTGAGACTCGAACCCACAAGCTTAGGGTTAGGAGTCAAACTCTCTAACCACTAGCCCACGACTTCCCCAACTCCCACAACTTCTGTATTCTGTAATGTAAAAATGTTCATAATTGTTTGAATAAAACAGACTACTGTGGGGAAATAATCTGAATATTTATCTTGTGACCATCTTATGATTATTTTAACAAAAGCAACAATAATATAATAATTGTAATAATAATAATTATACACACACATTCCTTAGAGATTTTGGTCCATATTGGCATGATAGCATCACTCAGTTGCTGCAGATTTGTCGGCTGCACATCCATGATGTGAATCTCCCGTTCCACCGCATCCCAAAGCTGCTCTACTGGATTGAGATCTGGTGACTGTGGAGGACATTTGAGTAAAGTGAACTCATTGTCATGTTTTGAGCTTTGTGACATGATGTAGTATCCTGCTGGAAGTAGCCATCAGAAGATGGGTACACTGTAGTCATAAAGGGATGGACATGGTCAGCAACAATACTCAGGGAGGCTGTGGTGTTTAAACCATGCTCAGTTGGTACTAAGGGGCCCAAAGTGTGCCAAGAAAATATCCCCCACACCATTACACCTCCACCACCAGCCTGAACCGTTGAGACATGGCAGGATGGACTCATGCTTTCGTGTTCTTTACACCAAATTCTGACCCTACCATCTGAATGTCGCAGCAGAAATCCAGACTCATCAGACCAGGCAACGTTTTTCCAATCTTCTATTGTCCAGTTTTGGTGAGCCTGTGTGAATTGTATCCTCAGGTGATTGGCTGATTTGTGTTACCAAGCAACTGGATAGGTGTACCTAATAAAGTGGCCAGTGAGTGTGTATATAGTGTGTGTGTGTATATATATATATATATATATATATATATATATATATATATATATATATATATATTTACATTTATGCATTTAGCAGTCACTTTTATCCAAAGCAACTTACAGTGCATTTAGGCTATACATTTTTTTACCATGGTTGTTCCCTGGGAATCGAACCCACAACCTTTTGCGCTGCTAACACAATGCTCTACCACTGATATATATATGTCTTATATCATTTGTCAGATTAACCATTTATTACACAGTGTTCCTGTGGCTCAGTGGTAGAGCATTGCGTTATAGGTCAGTGGCCCTTGGCTTGGTATTGTTGGCAGAATTTGGCCCTCTGTGAAAACTAATTGAGGAACCCTGCAATAGAGACTGGGTCGCCGTGATTTTGCCAAGTTAGACATGTTCCTGGATCAACATTACTGTCCCTAACCCTAACCCTGTCCAAAAATATAGACTTAACCCAATCCCTACCCCTACCCCTAGCTATAATGTATTCCTAAAATCAGTGTGAAATGATTGCTGATTAACAAGAGTGTAGAAGCACCTAACCCCGATCGTAAGTCTAAAACAGATATTTCCTGAAAAGTTATCCCTCAGTTCTGATTGGTTGATTGGAATGTTGTTTCAGGAACATGATGTTTGGTGAAATCACGCTCACCGTAGAGACTGTGTCTGCTCCCCGAACTAGAAAATACAAAAAACGTCCAAACCAATTTAAGAGTAGGAATTTAACTGAGGTTCAACAAATTAAAAACAGATGCAATACGGATAAACAAATGATAAAGCTTGGCTTATTGAATATCAGATCTCTTTCTATGAAAGCACTTTTTGTAAATGATATGATCACTGATCATGACCTAGATGTGCTCTGTTTGACAGAAACCTGATGATTACATTATTTTAAATGAGTCTACACCCCAAGAGTACTGTTATAAACATGAGGTAGGTAAAGGGGGAGGTGTTGCTTCAATTTATAACATTATACAAGGAAGGAATATATAATGTTTTCAGTATTCCTCAGAGGGCGGGCTACAAGTATAACTCGTTTGCAGTAATGGTGCTTCATATAACATTATCCAGTCAGACCTGAATTGTGCCCCATAACAACAGTGTGAACATTTATAAACTTCCATCTGGCCATTAACTCTTAAATGCATTATTATGAAAAAACAAAACAAAACAAAAACTATGAGCAGAGTTCTCCACATAAAGACCCACGGCTGTCACTGTCAGATCAACCTGCTTCTCTCTGACAGGAAGTTACATGAATTGCATGAAATTTACATGAATTTTGTGACGTGATAGTTTGTTGTTGTTCTCTTTCTTCATCAAAAGAGTGCATATTTTAAGGGCGTAGTATGAAAGTAGGAAACACTGGGACGCATATTACTGTACAAACCTTCACACACATACCGAACAAAGAGGAAACACACACACACACACTCACACGCACGGGCACGAGCACGAGCACGAGCGCGTGGCCTGTGGGAAATGGCGTGATCTGACTGTCGGGAACTTTCAAATTAACCCGTACATCATCTGTCAGATTAACTATTAAACTACTATGTTCAAAAACAACAAAACGGTGAAGAATGAGTTTTCATGGGCATCACATATAAACATAAAGTTAAATAAATAGCAGACGCGCGCGAGTCTCTGGACTTCCTTGATTCATGTTTCCTGCTGATCACTGACAGCAGACACACTCTCTCTCTCTCTCTCTCTCTCTCTCTCTCTCTCTGTCTCTCTCTCTCTCACACACACACACACACACACACACACACACACACACGTCTAGACGCGGAAAAACTGAACGCGGAGGTAAGAATTATTTTAATGTTTATTGCTGATCGTAAAGCGCTCGAGCGTCATTAAAACATCATAGTCTATTTATTTGATTATGTAAAAGTGAAAGTTCAGATATGTGTGAAATGAGTTTATGTGCGGTTATCTGAGTTTCTGTTCAACAATCAAACAAACAAACAAACAGCAGGTTTGTCATGTTACTGCTGTCGGCGGAATCGTATCGTCTTTATATCTGATTTATTTGTTTAGTGCTGATTTTTTTTTAATGTTATATTGAAGTGAAGTCTGTAATAAAATCTGTTTAAATGAATATAATCATTCCATTTAGTCATAGGTGAATTGCCCTAAAGTGGGAAATTTTTTGCATTTCAGACTTGTGTAAAATATTGTGATGTGTAGCCAAAACATTAAATCCACAACCAATACCATTTAAAAACCCCAGGATGTGTCCTAATCAAATCAAAAGAGAAAATGCAGATAACACATTCATAAAATTAGTGCAAAGAAAACCTGCAGCTTCTGATGTGGGACACTGAAAAGTCTCTGATAAAAGGCCAAAATCACCTTGATTCATGTGCGATAGTAACATGCTTTTGATTATGGATGGATGGAAACATGGATAATTGAACATCATCAGACAAATAATAAAATATGATGCATTGATGAGTTTATTATAAAGACATTAAGCAACTATTATCATAGGCCTGTGTTGTTATTATGATAGAAAAGAGTTAAATGCACAGACAGAATTTCTTGACTGTTCTCTAGTTCATTTTACTGAACAACAAACACATACAACAACAACAGGCACAGCCTAGGCCTTATTACTGAGACTTGAACCCTAGCCATCATGATCCTGAGAGTGAACTTTTGAGTGTCTGATCCTGATATTTGGACTGAAGTTCAAAGTCTATTGTGTGAAAAGACTAGAGACCATCCTGAGCTCAGATATTGAGGTTTCCGTCTTTACAGCCAAAATTAGTTGTGCATTCTGACTCAGAGATGGCCACTGTGGTTAAACCAAGCAAAGTAAAAATAAAAACGGTCAGTTTTGTTATATTAATATACATTATGTATACAGTAAACAAGTTTTGGACTGACCCTGATCACTCATGTTTTTTAGGGAACATCTAATATCAGTGAAGTGTGCATGCAGAACATTTCAGCTTTGAGACTTGTCTTCATTTTTTCATGTTTTAAGTTTTCTGTGGCTGTTTGAGATTCCATGGTTTCAGAGCTAGAACTAGAAGAAAATCCTGTTTTATTCAGGTACTTTGAGAAATGACCAGCATAACACTTAACATATAACACATAACAACTTCCAAGCAGGATCTAGTAAGTCTGTCTGGACCCACCAGAGATAATCAGCCTGGAATTTAAAGCCTCATTTTTGTCTGTCAGAGTGAACAGCAGCTGGCTGTGTTTGAACCTCTCTTAAGTAAAAAGGGATAGTTCACTCAAAACTGTAAATAACCTCATGATTTACTCGCCCGCAAGCCATTCTAGGAAAACCAGTCTCCACATTGTTCTTTAGAAATCCTTGTTTTGTGCTTCTAATTCGTGACCGGTGTTTTGTTTCGCTCTCTCCGCTGCGCTTCCACATTCGTCTCTAATCACCGGAGCTTACGCTACGTCTACGTCATCCGCCGGAATGAACACGTGTACGACAGTCAGCGGAAGATAGAGATTACTGTTTATAAAGTTTTAAATATGGATTTTTTTCTTTCACAAACGCATTGATTCACTTCAGGAGGCCCCCCGGAGCCGTGTGGAGCACTTTTTATTACGGATGGATGCACTTTATTGGACTTCTTTTGGACTATTGAAAAATAACACCCATTCACTGCCATTATAAAGCTTGGAAGAGCCAAGATATTTTTTAATATAACTCCGATTGGATTCGTCTGAAAGAAGAAAGTCATACACACCTAGGATGGTTTGAGGTTGAGTAAATCATGGAGTAATTTTCATTTTTGGGTGAACTGTCCCTTTAGGATATAATTGTTGCTAGTTTAAGCTGTCCAGCTGACGCTTTGAGGCTTTTAGTGCTCTAATGCCAAATGTACACTGCAAAGCTGGTACAGAAGTGCTTCTGAATAGACATTACGCAGACGGTGTAATACTGCTCAGACGTGGCACAATTTACACAGCAAAGTCTGAGAGGGCAGAATGTAGTCTGGCTTTGATGTGACGTATATTTATCATGAAATTCCATAAAATGAAGGACTGAGACTCTTCTTATAAACTGACCGTAAATGTGACCCGTTGATTGATTTGATCATGACATGTGGACTGATGTTCAGAGTCATGTGTGGTCCATGTGCTCTAGAGATCAGTTTTTGGAGCATCCTCAGATCACATATGGAGGCCTTTTGACACAAATAAAAATGAACCACCTGGTGGTTTTGCAATTCGACACATAGAGATAAAGCAATTAAGAAAGCTGATCTGCAGAAGATCTCTGGCGTGATTCTGTGCGTCTCTTTCTAAGGCCCATGGCAGTTCTGGGCATTCAGATCCCTCAGAGATGAGTCTGGCACCCATTCTTGAAGAAACGTTGATCAAACGCTCTCAGCAGAAGAAACGAACGTCTCCGCTCAACTATAAGGAGAGAGTGTTTGTGCTGACCAAGAGCAAGCTGACGTACTATGAGCTCCGAGCCGAGGTGAGCGAACGCAGCTCGAGACAACACGCATCAGGAGCGCTGCGCAGCGTGTTCACGTGTTCCTGCGTGTTTTACAGAAGAGGTTCAAGAAGGGTTCGGTGGATCTGCAGCGGATCAGGTGTGTGGAGATCGTGAAGAACAACACCACCATCATCCCCTGCCAGAACAAATATCCCTTCCAGGTCAGACGTAGTATGTACTTGCTCATTACCAGTGCTTTTAGTGTGTAGAAGTATGGAAACACTGGCACAGCCATCAGGAATCGTGTCTCTCTGTCTCTCTGTCTGCAGGTTATTCATGATGCCATCACGCTGTATATTTTTGCTCCCAGTAACGAGAGTCGAAGTGTTTGGGTCCAGAACCTCAAGGAAGGTCAGTGGGATTCGCTTGATACATATTTCATTTAACTTCTGTTTTCTGGCTGATCACATGACCCTGCATCTAATTTGGGGTGCTGATTAAAAAGAAAAAAAGCATATTGCAATGCATGTTTTGCTCTTTCAAGTCACACTTTCTAACTGTATTTTGTAGCAGTTTTGCTTTTGACAAGCATTTGTGTGGTGAAGAAGTCTTGTGATTTCACTTAATCAGCAGAAAAACACCACAAACACATGATTCCTGTCTGAATCTGATCAAGATTAGAACCGTTTGTTCAGTTCTCAGCTCATTTTCACATGCATGAACTACTGCACATAATGACTAGCACTGATTTCTTTTCCACTCTTTTGCGTATTGTAAAAAAAAAAAAAAAAAAAAGATACATTCTCAGAATTTTTGACCTTTGACTGCTTTTGTTGTTTTGATAAGTGCATTAAAGCTGATAAATATCATCTAAAAAAAAATCTTCATTCTTATTTAGTTAAAAAAAATCTGTATGTGATAAAAAGTTTTTATTGATAATCATTTGGATACATATATTTGTGCCTCGGTATATTACGACCTCTTCTCTCTTCAACAGTGTGTCAGTAGTTCTCTGTGGAAGTGAGACTATTTCTTCAGTAGTTTCAGAGGTTTTGAGTGTATACACTGTGTCTTGTAAATGTGAGAGCTTATTGATATACATTACACACATGCTCATAAATCACCCACATCTACACCTGACATATAACACAAAAAAAAAAAAATTCAGCTGATTTGCTAAAAGTAATACCTTATTTGGTGATGCTGTTTTTTTGACTTGATTGTTTTCTGCCTCGCTGGGTTATGAAGAAAGTCGCGTTGGGTCTTCAGATGATGTGATGATGTGATATGTTTCTGACGTGTTTTCCTGTCCTCCAGAGATCAGGAATAACGTTCAGATCGCAGCTAAGTTCCACCCTCAGTTCTGGCAGGAGGGCGAGTGGCTGTGCTGTGGGCAGGTGGATAAACTGGCCCCGGGCTGCGAGGGATACAACCTGTTCGGAGACAGTAAGAGTCCCGGAGTGCTTCCAGCAGGGAAATATGAACAGTTTTCCCAGGATAGATAAATGAATGCAGAATCAAGATATAACAAATTGGGGAAGTCGTGGCCTAGTGGTTAGAGAGTTTGACTTCTAACCCTAAGGTTGTGGGTTCGAGTCTCGGGCCGGCAATACCACGACTGAGGTGTTCACGCTGTGTGTGTGCACTTTGGACATACATTACATTGAAAATTTATACATGTTTAGCTCATTTCTAAATGCATGTTAATGAACAATTCAATCGTGTATGTGTTTTATTTTTTTTAAATCAGAATGTCATAAGGGGATCTTCTCTCTAGTGTCTTATGCAGGATTTCTCCAATCATTTAACACTCTTAAACTCCGCCCCTTTATTATAATCCACTGCAAGGTCACATTAAGACCCGCCTCCAATTCTGAGAGCCACACCCACATCAGGGTTATTATAATTAACTAAATTGAAACTAAAAATAAAAACAGAAATTTTCAATTCTTGAATTAAATGAAATGTTAACTGAAATAAGAAAATATATATATGCACTTGTTTTAATTTAGTTTAACCTGATGTGCTAAAATAACTAAACATTAAAACTGAAATGAAATAAAAACTGTATAAACTATAAATACTATAGAAATATAAAACTACAAATGTATGTAAAAACATAACAAAAACAAACCTAAATTCAAAATACTAGTAAAAACCATAATAATATCTCTAAAAGATACTAAAATAACACTAACCCACATCTCAACATCCAATCAACAGCCGGTACACAGAAACAAGTCCCGCCCTCATTCTTTTATTTTCTGTAATCTGCTCCCCTTGAATATATTTTACGATACTGATGAAAAAATGAGTCACAACTTTTTTTGTTTGTTTTGCTAGACGCCTTACAGAAGAGAAAATCAGTCTGCCGCTGGTTATTACGCCGATTCTTCACACTACATTTACATTTGTTCAGCTTCACATTAAATATTCTCTAAATTTGCATGTGTTTTCACATTGATGGGGTGGCACCCACAGGAAGTGGCTGACAAGCCTTAGTGTTGCTACAGGAAGTTGATGTTTTAACACTTAAACAGTCAGAAATA
>JANHFF010002259.1:52500-72500 GCA_024542945.1 allo-octoploid hybrid of Carassius auratus x Cyprinus carpio
TTGCTCAATTTTGCCAATGAAAATAGTTCCAAACAAAGATCACAGCACTGCTTTGCATCTCTGAACAATGAACGGTGTTTACTTATTGAATGAATCAACTTTTTGAATGAATTGGTTGAATAAATGAGTCAGTGATTCACTCATTAACACAGTAAAATGCTTTGTTTCTGAAAGAATCATCCATTTAAATGAATCGGTTGAAGCTCAATGACTCACTCATTAACAGTCACTTGCTGCCACCTACTGGCGGTTTTAATTTCACATTTTGACCATTTTTTTAATGTTTTAAATTATTTCAAATGTCAGTATTCACTGTTAAAAATACAAAACAATAGGTCTGTTTATGCATCTGTAACTGCAGTTTAAATGCATCCATGTCCCCTCTGAGACCGTAAATGCTTAATGCTATTTCAGATGCAGATTCCAGAAATGTTTTCTTATGTTGGAATGAAAGACACCAGATGAAGTGCTTCTTATTCTTACCCAAAAATACAAAATGGAAGAAAGAGTTAAAACTGAACACAATCTTGCTACTTAAGCTGTGTATGAATATTTTTTATATATATTTATTTGCTTCTTTTTCCATTTTGCATTGACTTGTATGGTGACTTCAACTTCTACCAAAGTCATTTTCTGGTAAGATATCTGTACTTTTACTTGAGTATGGCTTTCAGGTACTTTATACACCACTGTGAATTAATAATAGTCAGAAGAGGCACACTCACACACACGCTCTCACACACAAGCACACACACACATACGTCTGCATGATGTGGTGCTGATGGTGTGTGTTAAATGTACTGGTTTTCAGGGACGGAGCAGCTACAGTCAGACATTACCAGATTAAAGAAACAAATGGCTCACCAAAACAGTTTTACCTGGCTGAGAAATACATCTTCAACAGCATTCCTGAACTCATAGAGTACCACAAACACAACGCCGCAGGTACAACACACTCTCACACACTCTCTCTCACACACACACACACACACACACACTCTCTCTCTCTCTCTCTCTCACACACACACACTCTCTCTCTCTCTCTCACACACACACACACACACACACACACACAGACTGCCTACAGTTACAGCAAAGCAGACACATTTTTGTGTAAATGTGTAATAGTGTGTGTGTGTGTGTGTAGGACTTGTTTCCAGGCTCCGTCATCCTGTCGGCGATCAGACGAGAGAAGCTCCTAAAACAGCAGGATTCAGCTACGGTAACACAGTCACACACTAATGGCTGGAAAACACATCCTCAACAGATCTTAAAGGGGTCAAATGATGCGATTTCAAGTTTTTCTTTCTCTTTGGAGTGTTATAAGCTCTTGGTGCATAAAGAAGATCTGTGAAGTTGCACAGACTAAAGTCTCAAATCCAAAGAGATATTCTTTATAAAAGTTGAGACTCGTCCACGCCCTCCTAAAACGGCTCGTTCTAACACACCCCCACGTCTATGTCACGATGTGGGAAGATTTGCATAATGCCGCCCAAATGTTCACGCAAAGAAAGAAGGCGTGGCTTTTATTCTCGCTGTTGCCACCGGTGCCATGTTGTGGAGACACAGTGTGTTTCCTTGTGAAAGCAAAACTACTTTGTTTGGTTTTCCAAAAGAGGACACTAGAAATCAGTGGTTAAGTTGTATTAACAACACTGTTCCAGAACAGTTCAACCCAAAAATCTTCAGATGTGTGCTGCGCATTTTACGGAGGACGAGGACAGTTTACTGTAAGAGTAGCCTACAATGCCAGTGTCTGTTTCTATAAAGTGGGGCAATTCCAACTTTGCAAGGACAGTCTGGCGCTTCCGACTCACAGCCTGTAAGTACTTATTCATATTTAAAGAATTTGCCACTGATGATTCAGATGTGAGTTTTGAGCACTGTAGAGTAGCGCTTGTCGTTTGTCGTTTCTCCGATCACAAATGCAGACATGGTTTTATGTTTCCGCAGCGCAATACGCAATGCAACGCATAAAAAGACAGTATAAGTCATTATAATCAGTAATTATGTCCCCACTGGATGCAACAATTGCCTCGTTTATAATGGGTTTTATTGGTTTTGTCTCGTCGCGCCGGGACACACGGCATCACAGTATGTTAAGAGGCGTAACATTTCCGTCACATGCTTGAGGTATTCAGCCAATCACAATGCGCTGGATAGCTGGCCAATCAGAGCACACATCGCTTTTCAGAACGATGAGCTTTGTAATAATCTACGCATTTCAGAAGGCGGGGCATAGAGGAGATACAATAATGTACATTATGTGAAAATTTTTTTTTAATCTTAAACCGCATAAACACATTTCTTTACACCAAATACACAAAATAATGTTCTTTTTAGCAGCATCATATGACCCCTTTAAAACACTCTTATGGACTTTGAAAATGAATACAGAGAGAAACTGATCATCACACAATATATGTCAGCTCAAAATATCAGACATGTTTGATCTGCTCTGACTGGATGGAATTACAGTCTGAAGATAAAATAATCAGCGTCACGTTCAGATCCGCCTCCATTTCTGAGTGCCACGCCCACATCTCAACATCCAATCAGCAACTGATGCACAGAATCAAGACCTGCCCTACATATTTTCTTCTTTTTTTTGATGATGTGTTTCACTCACAATATGGACATCACACTCTACACGATTTCCAAATCTGACTGACCGACATCTGCAGACTGTAAACCAGGGCAAACGTCATGTTGTGTATTCTAGCTTTAGTTTCCCAGAGTTTATGGAAAGCTAATCATTAATTAACTCATAAAAGTAGTAAATTAAAATAATTTCATTTTAAAAGAAAAAAAAGAAAAAAAATATTTTATTGCTCTTAAAGTCCATGTACAGCAATATTAAATGTGTACTCTTGAGTTTGTCACAACCAACCAAATCTGAGTGATAACAAACGCCATTAAAATAAGGTATCAGAATCTTGAAAAAGTAAGCAGTATTCTCTGCTCTCAAACGCTGGGGGCGTGTCCTCTGGCAGCGCTGAAACCACGCCCACTCGAGGGAAAGCTGCCGTCTCTTAGTTGATGTCACATTTAAATAAGGAGACTGAGCTGTTGTGTAAATTTTCACAACCAGGTATTTTTTGGATTTTATTTATTATTCTGTATATTTAGGGCATTTTATGATACTAAATTATATTTATGGAATAGTTATGATCCACTTATTACTTGTTAAAAGCTATAAAAAAAAGTTTACATTTTTATATGAAATATATTTTTCAATACATGTTCTACTCTAAAAACAGAAAATCAAAACCATAAATCTAAACGAGTTGTGTTCCAAATTTGAAGTTGATATCACAAAAAAGATCTTTTGTTTGGCTGCCGTATCAAACGTTTCCACTAGGTGAAATCTGTTTCCATTCGTTTCTATTCTGTCATTTTTCACCATGAACAGTACACATGTAAATACTTATTTCAGGACCTTAACCTTTTCTAATCATATCCATGATGTGTGTGTGTGTTCACACAGCAAGAGCCAAAACCTTTACCAAGTTTGAAACCATTCTGATGCAGTCAGAGTATGTGAGCGGAGTGGAGCGGCAACAATTTCCCCTCCGTGCTCCGAGCATTTAATAATCACTCCACTCCTGCTCCACTCCACGCTCACTGATACCAGAAACACCGCTCCGCCTTCGCTCTGTGGCTAAAGTGTTTCAGTATGTTTGAAATGTTATGTTCATAATGTAGCCTATATTAAAATAAAAAATAAAATAAATAAAATAACAGGAGAGTTTCAAAGTGGGCTATTGTGTGCAAACTTTTTTTTCCTACCACATGCCAAACTATTAACATGGTTGTCAGCATTAAAAGGTATAACTGCTGCTTTCTGCTGTGCAAATTTTGTTTGTGAGGGAAATAACAGTTTACATTTTCGTCAGTTATTTTATCTACAGATCGATGCATTTGTTACAGATTTCTGCTCATTCAAAATCAGATACAGATGAAGTAGCACTATAAGATTACATTTGTTTGAATGCATTATTGCGAAATCGATTGTGTGCGAATGTGCTGTACCTGTTTAAATCATGCTTTAACCTGAAAATATTCAGTAAAAGGAACAGACAATCTCCAAACTAGCTTATAACTTCCCGCTCGGCTATTGCCGTCATTAACCTTCTGATTTGAGAGATCCATCTGTATCAAGCTCTAGCTAAATATGTTTAACATGTGAATTCTTGCTAAATGTGCAGTTATATTACGGCCGTTGGCATGAATTGTACTCGTGGTGGAGCGGTGGTGGAGCGCTCTTGGAGCGAAAAAATCTGCTCCTCGGTTAGCCCCCACTCCGCTCCGCTTCGCTCACATACTCTGGATACAGCAGAGGGTTAAATGCTGTAGATGTTTGTGTGTGTTATAATGTGTTTTTGTTTAAATGCTGCTACCAGCTTGCTTTCAGGAAATTAAATGAACTGACCTTTAAACACTTCATAAAAAGATGAAATAATATATTTGTGATCATTTAGAGAACCTTAGCTTGAAGTTTCAGGGAAAGGGGTTTGGCTGTCAAAGCCGTCTGGGAGCATGATGATGATGATGGTGTGACGAGTGAAGAAACTGCATATGTGTGTGTGTGTGTGTGCAGATAAATGGGAGATCAACCCGTCTGAGCTGACCTTCATGAAGGAGCTGGGCAGCGGTCAGTTTGGAGTGGTGCGGCTGGGCAAATGGAGGGCGCAGCATAAAGTGGCCATTAAAACCATCAGGGAAGGAGCCATGAGTGAAGATGATTTCATAGAGGAAGCCAAGATCATGATGTAGGCGTCTCTCTCTCACACACACACATGTAGGTCAGAGGTCAGCAGATGTTCCTCACGTGTGTCCTGTGCTCTCAGGAACCTGTCTCACCGGAACCTGGTGCAGCTGTACGGCGTTTGCACGCAGCAGAAGCCCATTTACCTGGTGACGGAGTTCATGGAGCTGGGCTGCCTGCTCAACTACCTGCGTCAGCGCCGAGGAACGCTGGGATCACAGGACCTGCTGGGAATCTGCCACGACGTCAGCCAGGGCATGCAGCATCTGGAGCAGAACGGCTTCATCCACAGAGACCTGGTCAGAAAACACACACACACTGAACCAAATCAAGCTGTCAGTGTCTGCTCAGATAAAACACCAACTATCAACACGAGAATGAAAACTCTGTAGTACTGCAGCGCTCAGACAATCTGGACTCAGGGATGTTTTTCAAAGTCTCTTCTGCTCTCCAGGGCTGCATGTATTTAATCATAAATACAGTAAAAATTGTAAAATATTATTACAATGTAAAGCAGCTGTTTTCTGTGTGAATCTCTGTTAAAGTGTAATGTATTTCTGTGATGTGCAGCTGTATTTTCAGCATCATTACTCCAGTCTTCAGTGTCACATGATCTTCAGAAATCATTCTAATATGATGATTTACTGCTCAAGAAACATTTCTGATTATTATCAATGTTGAAAACAGTTGTGCTGCACAATATTTTTGTGGAAACTGTGATACTTTTTATTTTTCAGGATTCACAGATGAATAGAAAGTTCAAAAGAACAGCATTTATTTGAGATAGAAATCTTCTGTAACATTAGAAATGCCTTTACTGTCACTTTTGATCAGTTCACAAAATTAATTTCTTACTGTGATCTGGGTCTCACGTGGCTGCTCTGGTGTTTTTCAGGCGGCCAGAAACTGTCTGGTCAACAGCTCGCTGGTGGTGAAGGTCTCGGACTTCGGGATGACCAGGTATCTGAGAGTCTGCTTTATAACTGCTTTAGACACATCCTGCTCGTTCACTAATCTCATTTTAGACTGAAAAATGATCTGTTGTATTTGGAAAGGTATAAAACTTAGTGACTTTTGTTGCACTTGCTATATGAACACAAAAGTCTTGCACATGTTTAGAAAAAAACAATGTTTTTTAAAAATAGTTCACGGTCAAAACTGAGTACCACAGGAAATGAAAAATATGAAAATACAGCACAATTTCTTTGGTGTGCAATATCAATCATCCACAATCAAGTCGTCCCTGATCATGCCTAACATCTATCCACATGCTAAACCTGACTTAGATTTTAAATACTTCTGCTATATTTTTAACTGAAGCACTGTATTAAATGAAAATATGAAATATTTAGTAACACTTTACTTAAAGCCTTTATGTATAATGCATTATA
This sequence comes from allo-octoploid hybrid of Carassius auratus x Cyprinus carpio, assembly GCA_024542945.1. Taxonomy (NCBI): domain Eukaryota; kingdom Metazoa; phylum Chordata; class Actinopteri; order Cypriniformes; species allo-octoploid hybrid of Carassius auratus x Cyprinus carpio. Next base: position 58,660 of record JANHFF010002259.1, read on the forward strand.
AAGGTATTCATAATTAACAGTAGAGTAATAAAGAGTAAACCCCCTTAGCTGTTATTAATTCACTGTAAACCACGGCTTCACGGGGCTTTTTCCTTTTATAAAACGGTTATTCCATATACGTATTAAGGTTTCACAAAATTAAACGGAGCAATCAAAGTGTAATTATATTAATAAAAACAGTATTCTTCCACCAAACAATGTAGTTCCTCAGAAACAGATGTGGTTGCAACAAAGTGGTTGCCGAGCAACACACAGAAGTAAACAAAGGTGTATGTTTCGAACGTGGCTCAACCGATCAGAATCAAGGACCGGAACTAACCGTTTTATAAAACTACTGTCATAATGCATTATATAAAAAGGATTTTTTTTTTTGTATTATTTAATATAGACGAATCCTTCACTATTTACCACCATATAGTACTTTAAAATCCCCTGAAAATACAAAATATGAAAGAGTAAATATTGAATCAAAATACAGTTCATCAACAGACAAAGACGAGCATGCTTAAGAAACACTAGCGTCTGTGTTCTTCTGCAGGTACGTTCTGGACGATCAGTACTGGAGCTCCTCTGGAGCCAAGTTCCCTGTCAAGTGGTCCGCGCCTGAAGTCTTCAACTTCTGCAAATACAGCAGCAAATCTGACGTCTGGTCATTCGGTCAGTAGATCAGCATGTGACGCTGCATGAGTGCACCGATGATGGTGATGATGATGATGGTGATGATGATTGTGATGATGATGTTGATGATGATGATGATGATGATCATGGTGATGATGGTGAGGAGGATGATGGTGATGATGATGGTGAGGAGGAGGATGATGATGATCGTGGTGATGATGGTGAGGATGATGATGGTGATGATGATGGTGATGATGGTGAGGATGGTGATGATGATTATGGTGAGGAGGATAATAATGATGATAATGGTAAGGATGATGATGATGGTGATGATGGTGATGATGATGGTGATGATAATGGTGATGATGGTGATGATGATGGTGATGATAATGGTGATGATAATGGTGATGATGGTGAGGATGATGGTGATGATGATGGTAATTATGATGTAATGATGATGGTGAGGATGATGATGATGATGATAATGGTGATGATGATGATGATGATGGTGAGGATGATGGTAATGATGATGGTGAGGAGGATAATAATTATGATAATGGTAAGGATGATGATGATGATGGTGAGGATGATGGTAATGATGATGGTAATTATGATGTAATGATGATGGTGAGGATGATGAAGATAATGATGATGATTGTGTGCTCCTCAGGTGTGCTGATGTGGGAGGTGTTCACGGAGGGGAAGATGCCGTTCGAACACAATCAGAACCACGAGGTGGTAATGATGGTCACTCAGGGACACCGGCTCTATCGGCCCCAGAAAGCGGCTCCGCACATCTACAGCATCATGAAGATGTGCTGGATGGAGGTAACGGCTGAGTCCTTCACAGCCTCACTGACATTAGGGACCTCAGTGTGTGTTCAGGACGTTCTCCTGATGATTTATTCACACTCGTGGGGTTAATCGCTTGTGATTCAAATGATTCATGAAAGTGGCGTGCTCTTGTAGGCAAACTGTCAACACTGCATTTGATAACACGGTTCACCAAAATAATGAGTCAAATGTGAAAATGCTTTTCTTAATTAGTCAATGACTGTTATTCTGAGCACCAGTAATATTTAGTTTGCAAGCTTGACTCTTTCATTGAATCATTTATAGTTGACAGTTAGTATTATTTGCATTTATCTAAATTACTGGAGCCTGAGAAAATCAAACAGGCTCCTGTGCACATGGGCAGGGTTATGCTAATTGTGAATACACGTGAACATGTCCACTATTATGAATGACTGGAATTCATTAACATACATTTATTAATCTGTTTAATCATTTATCAAATCTGAGATTTAAACAGGGTTCGTGAGGATAGATTTTACACGCAAATTATGTGAATTTATCATTTCGTGGATGAGGCCCAATGACTTACAAATGAGGAAGGACATGGAAATCGTGTCTTTAGCTGATCAATTTCTTTGACTTCACTCTTTTATTTAGATTTTTATGTTATTATAGTTGCTAAATATGATTTATGATTTAAATATCATTTCATAGAATGATGATCATTCTATCATCTTCATTCTATCAAGCCTTTACAATTAATCCAAAACGCGGCAGCAAGATTAATTTTTAATGAGCCGAAAAGAATACATGTCACACCTCTATTTATCAATTTGCACTGGCTACCAATATCTGCTCGCATAAAATTCAAGGCATTGATGTTTGCATACAAAATCACCACTGGCTCTGCACCCCTTTACCTAAATTCATTACTTCAGACTTATGTGCCTCTAGAAGCTTGCGTTCTGCAAGTGAACATCGCTTGATTGTTCATCCCAAAGAAGCACAAAGTCACTTTTACGGACTTTTAAATTAAATGTTCCCTCCTGTGGGAATGACCTGCCCAACTCAATCCCAGCAGCTGAGTCCTTAGCCATCTTCAAGAATCAGCTTAAAACACATCTCTTCCATCTTTATTTGACCCTCTAACTTTTTCACTCACTATTCTAATTCTATTAAAAAAAAAAAAAAAAAAAAATGTAACTACCTTTCTAATCTTTTTGTATTCTATCTATTTTTCTTTTCATTTATTATACAATTATAAAAAAAGACCTCTAACACTAGCTTGCTCTATTCTTTTTCTATTCTATCTGTATTCTTTTTATTTATTATATTATTTAAAAGCCCTTGCTACGTATACTGTGTTTAGGCTAACTGAGACTTGTTATAGCACTTGTATATCATTGCTCTTTTGTTGTTTTTGATTGCTTCCATTGTCCTCATTTGTAAGTCGCTTTGGATAAAAGCGTCTGCTAAATGACTAAATGTAAATGTAAATAACGTTACCAGCCAGCTGGAGACTCTGGTAACTGTCTGTTTTTGTTTGCGTTGAGTGTTATGTCGAAGTCTTGCTAGACTTTGAGCTAGTGAAAACACGACGGACTAGCATAAGTGATATATTAGCAAGATGAGTTATAGATACTGTTTATCTTTGCACATTTCCCCTCTTCTTTTTTCCTAATTTGGACTCCTGATGGCTTACCCTCCCTCTCTCCCTAATTAAGTCACCTTAGTGAAACTGACTTAAGTGACAATGATCTGCTCATGCTGCATATTTCTTTTTACTTTTTTTTAAAGCGCCGCATATTATAACAATAGGTCCCTATATATTTGCACACATTCACCTGGATCAACTCTGTGGGTCTTTTTTTGTTGTGATGCTGCTGCTCAATGGTGCCCTATAGCTGTGTCCGGTGTTTCTACATTTTTCATGTACATTATAATTGCTTTCTTTCGTGTTGTAGAACACAAAATAGCAACTGATTTACATTTAAGATACAGGTTTTCACAAAAACAAAAGATAAAATGATAAACCTCACAACTGAGCATTTAAACCAAATTTTTTTTTTTTTTTTTAAGAACATTGACTATATGACTAAAGTATAAATTGTTATGCCAACTTAAACCTGGGTTATCTGGGTGGATTTTCATACTGGTCTGAACAAAAACTGCAGACGGGCTTATTGAAAATGCATTCATTATCTGCCAGCAGGAGGCGCTCTAGAGTGGCAGAAATACAGCGGTTTCCCCGGTAACGGCACTAAACAAAGCAGCTGCCACCCATCAGATGCTGATTTTATCAGATAGAATTAAAACACAGCTGACACTTTTCTGAAGACAGTCTGTTCCTTTCAGAGATTCATATAAAAACTTGAATTATTGAGAATGGGGAAAGCTTTGTTTGATTTCTCTATGCAATTTAGTCGCTGTTTGAATAACAATGGAAATTTAAGCATAACTTATTCGGATCGCGCCTGTACATACAATGTTTTCCCTTTTGTCAAATGCAAATGTTGTGATGCGTGTGTGTTTGTCAGAAACCGGATGAGCGTCCGAGCTTCACGGAGCTCTCACTGATGATCACAGACGAGCTGGAGGCCGACGGACCCGCATCGTGAGCTCTGATTGGACGGCCTGACGCTCCAATCGGCGCACTCCTCGTGAGCTCGTGACGGCTTCGCATCGGCTCGGGGGCCGCGCCGCGGATCCAGATCTTCACCAGCCGTGCGGAAGGGCTCCGGGCCCCAGTGAGACGCTTCAGCGCTTGATTCCTCCTCATATGAGTCTGTATTTATGACTGTGACCGAGTCATTCTGAATGTGTGTCGATCTGCTGTAAAGTGTCTAATAAACCCCAGACGAGTGTTGATGGAGTCGGTGTCACTGAACTCTCTCTCTCTCTCTCACACACACACACACACACACACACACACACACACACACACACACACACACACACACACACAGTATTTTCCTCATTCATTTCAATCATCATTAATTCATGAACACTGAGGCTAATCAGATGTGCCTCCTGATATCTGAGCGAACACACACACACACACACACACACACACTCCTGTCGCTGCAGATGTCGGTCGGTGATTTTGCGTTCCTTGTGACTGAAGGTAAGACAAACTTAAACTCACTCACACTCAGAAAGCAGAAGGAAGCTGACCGGAAGGATGTGGCTCATGTAGAAACATCAGTTCTCGAGAAAGTGCCTCTGATCTGCACGTGACGCTCCTGACTTGACGTGCGTTATGGTGTTTGAGAAGCAAATATGAGCCTTTCCTCTATAATTACCTCAGCAGCTTTATAGCACATCACAGAGTCTCTGTTTGAGTCTGTATCGTGATCTGCTAGATGTGTTTTAGAGTGTTTGCTCAGCTCCTGTACGTCTGCAGGACGTTTCCTATCAGATGTAAAATAGACGTTTAGAAGATGTCTTTAAGATGTTTATGATTTAGAATGAATGTAAAACTGACATCTTACAGACGTCTATCAGATGTTTGCACACAGCAGATCTTTAACAGACCTCCTGCAGACCTACCTGTGCTATCTGGGATGTTTAATTCATCCAAAAATTATCATTCTATCATCTTTTACTCGCCCTCAGGTCGTTCATTCTGTGGAAAATGAAGATATTTTGAGAAATGGCATCAGCTTAAGTAAATGATGATATCTGGGTGAAATTTCCATTTAAAGCTCATTCTCAGGAAATGTTTGGACTGTTTCTTCTGAACATACGAGAAATCATGTTTTCTGACTCAAACTGTGATCAGACAAACACTGAAGGACCATCAACACCAAACCAATATGACTGATTCTTCAGCTATTACCCACAATCAGCACTAGTACTGTTTTCACATTAATAACCCTGATGCATCATTTCAGTGCCTGGTAAACATCAACACATCCCATAATTCACAGTCAGTGATGGCTTTCTGTAGATTTTTGACGAATGTGATGTTTTTCATTTGAATCGCGTGAGAAGCAGGGTTATTATCTTTAACTAAGACTGTTAAAAAAAAATGCAATAAAGCTTAAAAAAATGAAAACGTAAATGAAATGAAAATTAGAAATGTTGCCTTAGCAAAAATAAAAATGAATTAAACCTAAATAGTAATATTTAAAAATTGCAAAAACTAATTAAAATTACATAAAATTAATAATAAAAAATATTGAAAATATAAATAAGCTAATTCCAGATATTAACAGTAACTATAGTAGTATATACAGTAAATAATACTAAAATAACACGGTGACTGATGAGGTCTGAAAGCTTGTTCTTAAAGGGAAATGTTGCAAAATGGGTTTGAACGGAACATTTATGAAGCATTTTATGAATTAGCATCCACAACTTAAATGGATGCTTTTTGTCCTTTTAAACAGGATTAGATTCATTTGAATCATATCAGATTCAGTTAAACGTAGGCCTCTGAGATGACTGTGGAGCTGGTTTAACCGAGCTGCTGATGGAGAAAGTTGTGTGAGCGTGAGAATGGCGTTCAGGTTAAATGTCAGATGTTCGCTGTTGTAACGGCTTGTTCTGTAACTCAATCTCTCTTCAGCATTAAAGATTCATTCCTCAAATTTGTAGCATTTTCAATGATTCATGTGCTGGAAAATCCCTAATGTGACGCTGATCTTCAGCAGAAGGATTATTATTTTGACACAAACCACACTCACAGGAACAAACTACAGCACTAAAATGAACATTTCAACACACACCACTTCCTCAAACACACACACACATCCTGTCAGCCGTTATGGACTGATGGCCGTGTGTGTGTGTGTGTGTTCAGATGTCCCAGCGTCACTCCCGTGTGACGTTTCATCATGTGATCGGGAAGGCGGTGGTGAAGGGGCGGTGCTACCACGGCCTGTCAATCACACGCAGTGTCCAGGACAACCAATTCTGTGCTGTCAATCCACGCTTCATCGCCGTGGTGACCGAGTGTACAGGAGGCGGGGCCTTCATTGTCATTTCCATCCATAAAGTAAGGCCACACCCCTTTGACCCAACCCTGCTCTGCTGAAGTGTGTGTGTCAGCATGTGTATGTGTGTGTGTGTGTGTGTGTGTGTGTTTCAGACGGGCCGTGTGAGTCCTCTGCAGGCGCGGGTCTGTGGTCACAGCGCTCCTGTGCTGGACGTCAAGTGGGACCCGTTCAACGACCTACGCCTCGCGTCCTGTTCGGAGGACTGTACGGTCAGTTTCAATGGCAACCTGTTCAGGTGTGCTGTGCATATGGTCTCCATGACAACAGCGGTTGTGTGTGTGTGTGCAGGTGAAGGTGTGGGACATTCCTCCTAATGGACTGAAGGATGATCTGGTGGAGCCCAGTAAAGATCTGACCGCTCACAGCCGAAGAGTGTCAATCATCGAGTGGCATCCAACCGCCAGAGACCTGCTGCTGAGCTCCGCCTACGACTGCAGAGTATGACACACACACACACGCACACTAGTGAGTCGACTATGTAGACAGCTCTGCACTCCTGACTCTATGATAGCTTGTTTTGGCCAGATTCAAAGCCCTGCACGCACTCTTCATGCTGAAGGCAATCCCACAATGCTTTGCGACAAACAAAGTCAAGTCAATGTATCTATATTGTGCTTTTCACAGTACACAACAGTACACAAAAAAGTGATAATGTCTGTAGTGCTTTACCATAGAGTGAGGTTTAATGCTGAGGATGACGGCAGGGTTGCCAGGTCTTGGTAACAAAACCAGCCCAATTGCTAGTAGTTAGTGTAAGTAGAAAAAAACTAGAAAAAGCCCTTGTGAGAATGCAGGCAGATGTACTGATGCGGTGGATATGGATCATATTTCTGACACGCTTGTTTGTGTAGAGCGCTTGAAATCATCAGTGTGTGTGTGTGTGTGTGTGTTGTAGGTGCTGGTGTGGCGTTTGGACTCAGCTGAGGTGCCGGTGTGTGTGATAAACACACACTCTGAGCTGGTGCTGTGTTTGAGTTTTAATGCAGATGGAAGTCTTTTGGCCACGGCCTGCAAAGACAAGAAGATCCGAATCATCGAGCCACGGACTGGGCGGCTCCTGCAGGTATGTGTGTGTGTGTGTGTGTGTGTGTGTGTGTGTTTATGATCTCTAATGATAAAGCCCTGAGCTTCATCTGTGCCCAGGAGTCTCGCTGTCACTCTCATAAAGTGTCCAGGATCCTGTTCCTGTGGGATCTGAAGATGTTGGTGTCCACAGGGAGCTCCTGCTGGAACCAGAGACAGTTTGTCCTGTGGGATCTGGTAACACGCGCACACACACACACACACACACACACGCTCAGCGGGTGAGTTATATGGTGGGTGTGTGTGTCTGCAGGAGGATCTGTCTGAGCCGTTACTGGAGGAGGATCTGGATGGAGGCTCAGGAGTGATTTTCCCCTTTTATGACGCTGACACACACATGCTGTATCTGGCTGGGAAGGTGTTGAACGTCTCACTCTCTGTCTCAATGTGCCACTTAGATCACACCTACATACATGCATGTGTTTGCAAAGATGTTTTATCAAGATGTCTGTTTTCTGTTGGATGATCCATGAGATGTTCAGATCCGGAAGATAGTTACTCTCTGTCTGTGTCGCAGGGCGACGGCAACATCCGCTGTTACACGGTCAGTGCGGTGAAGCCCTATGCTCACTTCCTGTCTGAATACCGCTCCGCGTCCCCTCAGAGAGGCTTGGGTACACACTCATATAGCGTGATGTTGGCGTGAGCTGCTGTGCTCAGGCTGGAGAGTCAATGCTTCATGTGTTTAGGTGTGATGCCCAAGCGTGGCCTGAACACCAGCGCCTGCGAGATCTTCAGATTCTACCGGCTGGTGGCCGTCAGAGACCTGCTGGAGCCGCTGAGCTTCTGTGTGCCACGCAAGGTGAGAGCCGACTGAGACGACTGGAGGGGGAGGAGCAGGTGTGTGGGAGGAGCCTGTGTGGGAGGAGTCTGTGTGTGGGCGGAGCCTGTGTAGGGGATTGAGGGGCTGTATGGGAGGAGCCAGGGTGCTGGAGGAACCTGTAGTGTGGGAGGGGCCTGTTTATGAGGAGTCTGTGTGTATCAGAAGCGCTCGTATGTATGGGAGGAGCTTGTGTGTGGGAAGGACGTGTGTGGTAGGTGACTATATATATATATAGGAGTAGCTTCTGTGTAACTGTAGCTTTCCCAGGATATCAATGAGGTTGTGGTGGATTGTGATGTGTTTTGTTTCTGACAGCAGTCTGAGGGTTTTCATGAGGATATTTACCCCCTGACCGCAGCCAATGAGCCGGCCATGACCGCAGCTGAGTGGCTGATGGGACAGAATAAAGGTGAGTCAAACTGGACTGAGGTGAATGACTGAGGATCCAAAGAGCCAATCAAAGAATCCTTGTTTCTATCTGTGAAGCTTTACTGATCTGTCAGATACAAACCTCCTTTTTTGGCAAATTCCCTTAATTATAGTAAAATCGTGTTGTTGTGGCACAAGTCATTTGGATACTAGGCATCCAGAGTTTTTTTGGTTCCTGAAATCAGCATGTAATCTAAAAAACACAAGCGTTGGGTCAGACCTGTCCTTCTTTACGACATTGACCTTCGTTCTTTTTACACTTCTGCGATGTTTTCAACGGTAAACACAAAGACTGTGTTTGAGCGCTTCTCGTTAACCCTAGATCTAGTTTAGGCAGATACATGAAGTTTAATATGGCAGAATTCTTCATCATCTTAAAATTAGAGGAGGATATCTGGTTCACTTCTACAGTCTGCTGATTCTATATTATGTGTGGATTATTTTGAAAAACAGCAGCATGCTGAATGGACTGCAGACAAAGTTATCTTTATTTTAAGACAAAAAACACATTATTTAGACCCGTTTGTGTCTTCAGGACATTCCATGTCCCTAGTAATTTAACTATTTTCTCACATTCTACCATTATATTTAGCATTTCAGCATAACCAGATACACAAGCTTGTGCTTTCTGATTTTTTGCCTGATGATAAACTATGATTACAACATTTTGTGTGATGGACATAGACAGAGTACCTGCCCATGAAAAGTGGTCAAGTAACTGCTGTCATAAGGTTAGTCCTGTCATCATTTATTCACACTCGTTCCTAAGTACAAACAGAATTGTTATAAAATCCTGATTTAAATCAAGTCTGTCCAGGAGACTTGGATGAAATGGTTTGGATCATGTGTTTCCTCCTGTAGGGCCGCTGCTGATGTCTCTGAGACCTGCAGCCAAAGCGCTCGACACCTGGCCGACTGAACCAGAGACACCAGCCAATCAGCACGCAGAACCGCCTCCTGACCTCATCGCTGACCTGCGGGACTGGACGGAGGACGACACGCAGAGCCACGACTGGATCTCGTCAGGCGTCAGTCTGAGCCGCAGCGAAGCCTCGGCGCCGGAGACGGAGGTCAGCGCTGGTCTCAGTCATGGGTTTACTCAGGGGTCAGAGGTCGTGACGCTCTGCGTGTGACTCTCACAGCTGAAGCAGAGATGAGAGAATCCGGCAGCTGGAGCTGATGAACACACACAACCACAGACGAGATCATGACTGTGAGCCTGGAAATAAGATTCCTTCTGATTTATAGAGTTCAGTGGTATTTGGTTTCAAGAGACTTATTTTTGGGCTGAACTACTCTTCTTTCCCAGCAAGGACAACGATTCTAACCAAACAGTTTAAATAATCGCTCTATGAGTCTATGAGAACAGTCCACACCACAGCTATAACGATAACGACAGACCAGTCATATCACTGCTGTGGACGCTAATATAGTTCATTAAAAAAATTGAACTAAAAATGATCATAATATATTTTTCCGCTTTCACTGATGATTTAATTTTTTTTTTACCAACATTGCTCCTGATCATAACTACAAAAAGTTAATTAATTTCCAGGATTTTTCCTTTCAAATGTTTGTTTACATAATTCCAATGTTGTTTTTAATGGGAAAAAAACTATTATTTTCAATAATAAATACTAAGCAGAATTGCTTAGCTCAGCAACAACATTAATTTTTTGCAGCGTCAGATTTAAAAAAAAATCAACATAATGAAAGCTTATTAACAACGAATGCATGATTTGTTGCTTAATGGCACTGGGATTAAATATCACGGTTTGATTGGGTTTCAGTGAGGATATTTTTGTCCTGAAGGTCCTGAATGTCTGTTTTTATGTAATCTATCTAGAAAATAGATTTATGAAAGATAATGAAGGTGAAATATTAAAATTACAATTTAAAAAAGGGATGCACAAGTGTTAATGATAAACTTAGCAATAAGCAAGAACACTTTATATTTGAATAAGTTTATTAAAGGAGTCGTAACACTAAACGATCACATGATGACGCTGACAGTACGGTGATTCTGTCTGTGCTTCAGCTCTCTGGATCTGTGTTAGTGCTCGTAATGTTCGGTCTGAACCCAGCGGCTTCAACCACAGCTGAACCTAAACACACATCGGGTGAAACCGGTGGATTGGTCAGTGACTGGTCGATTGAGTCTCGCAGGGTTTGAACTGGCTGGGGATTGACAAAGAAATTTCATCACGTCTCACAGTGTCACATCAAAAGATAGAAAACAGAATTGCAATAGAATTTATCTGAACATGCTAATTGTTCTGTCCAGCAATGCATAAGCTCTTTGTTGTGTGGAAGACTAGTGGAGAACCAAAGCCGTCAGCTGCAGTGCATTCTGGGTCGTGTCTTTGATATGACCTCTCTTGCTGTTTGGTTTAAAGATGGCAGTGCCAATCAAAGCTTGACCTTTGACCTTGATACCCTGAGGAGGACTGTAAACTCTACACTTCATCACCGTCAGAGGTACGACTTGTCTCTGTCGCTCAGATTAGCTCTGTGCAGTGGTTTCCCATGAGCCTTTGCGGTGTCAAAAAAGGTTCTGAGGAAATCTGTACTGTTCTGAGAACTTCCTGTTGCTTTTTAAAGCATCTCAGAGGTTTGTCACAGTATCAGACAGTGTATGTGTGTGTGTGTGTGTGTGTGTGTGTGTGTGTGTGTGTGTGGGTGGTTCTCGTTTGTTTTCATAGCTGCCCACAGTTTCTTTCCTGTGGTGACGTATTTCCTATTGAAACAGGAAGTTTGGACACATCAAAGTGCCCGTCCTGCTAAAGGTCATGTGATTCTCATATGGAAGCATCACTCTTGTGCTTGAACCGGCCAAAAGTTCATTCATGTGTGCAGAGAAAACAGTTTCACCCCAAAATCAAAAGACAAAAACAAACAAATCATATTTAGCATGACGAAAAGGAAGCCAGTTTTCAGATTTTCTGCACATTTAAACATCAAATTGTGTCATATAAATACTAAATAATAGATCATTGTTTTTGTCACGCTACTGTAATAAGAATTTAAACTAATTGTGTTTTAGGGCAATACTAATGTCACAATGCAAAATAAAGTGACGTGACATACAGCCAAGTATGGTGACCCATACTCAGAACTGGTGCTCTGCATTTAACCCATCCAAAGTGCACACACACACACCGTGAACACACACACACCGTGAACACACACCCGGAGCAGTGGGTATCATTTATGCTGCGGCGCCCGGGGAGCAGTTGGGGATTCAGTGTCTTGCTCAACCCACAACCTTAGGGTTAGGGGTCAAACTCTCTAACCACTAGGCCACGACTTCCCCCAAATACAGTGTAATAAAGTAAAATACAGTGCAATCAGTTCGGACATCGCACAGTGCTCATTGAATAAATGCACAGCTAAACAGATGAGTTTTTAAAAGTGGCTAATGTTTTAGCACATCTGATCTCTTCTGGAAGCTGATTCCAGCTGCGGGTGGCATAATAACTAAAGGCAGACTCCCCTTGTTTTGTGTGAACCCTTGGTATTTCTAACTGACTCGATCCTAATGATCTGAGTGCTCTGTTAGGTTTATATTCAGTGAACATATCTGCAATATATTTTGGTCCTAGGTCATTGAGTGATTTATAAACGAGTAAAAGTACTTTAAAATCAATCCTAAATGTAACTGGAAGCCAGTGTAAGGACCTGAGGACTGGTGTGATATGCTCAGATGTTCTGGTTCTAGTCAGAATCCTGGCAGCAGTGTTCTGGATGAGCTGCAGCTGTCTAATAGTCTTTTTGGGAAGGCCGGTGAGGAGACCATTACAATAGTCCACCCTGCTGGTGATAAAGGCATGAACAAGTTTCTCCAAGTCATGACTGGAAACAAAACATCTAATTTTTGCAATGTTTCTGAGATGATAGTATGCTGATTTAGTTACTGCTTTGACATGACTACTGAAACTAAGCTCTGTCTTAAAGTATCATTTCAGTTTTCTTTTCATTAAGGTTGAGAAAAATTTGATGACATCCAGATTTTGATATCCTTCATACAAGCCAACCAAGTGTCAAAGGTTGCTATCAGAGCGTTTATGTGGGCCATTAATCTGGGTATCATCAGCGAAGAAGTGAAACGAGACTCCATGCTTCCTGAAAATAGAGCCCAAAGGGAGTATGTACAGAGAAAAAAGTGTTGGTGCAAGTATTGATCCCTGTGGGACCCCCCATGGAAGGTTAGCAGCTGGTGACATGTGGGTGCCTGGTCGAACTGAGAGCCTCCGGTCCTTAAAATAGGAACTAAACAATTTAAAACGGTTCCCGTCAAGCCCACATAGGACTCGAGTCGGGCAATAAGAATGTTATGGTCTATCATGTCAAATGCAGCAGTAAGGTCTAACAGCACCAATACAATACTATCACCCTGGTCAGTTCATTTAACACCTTTAATAAAGCTGACTCAGCACTATGAAAAGTTCTGAATCCTGACTGAAATCTTTCATAGATGGAGTTTTTTAACAGAAAAGAGTTTAATTGTAGTTGAACGACTTTTTCGAGAATCTTAGAAAGAAAAGGCAAATTAGAGATAGGCCTATAATTAGCAGGATCCGCAGGGTCAAGATTTGGCTTCTTTAGAGATGGGACTACTAATGCATGTTGGCCAATCACAGCACACCTCGCTTTTCAGAGCGATGAGCTTTGTAAAAATGACAAGTTTCAGAAGGTGGGGCATAGAGGAGAAACAATAATGTACAGTATGTGTAAAATAATGTTTTTTTTAACCTTAAACCACAAACACATTTCATTACACCAAATACACAAAATAATGTTCTTTTTAGCAGCATCATATGACCCCTTTAAGTATTTGTTCAGCTGATTAAAACTACCTTTTATATAATTTTGCCTATAAAAGGAAGATTAGATATTGGTCTATAATTGCTCAAAATGGTATCATCAAGATTGCTCTTTTTCAGGAGGGGCTTAACAACTGCAGTTTTCAGGGAGTTTGGAAATGTCCAGAAAGAAGTGAGGCGTTCACCACTTCTAAGAGATCTGCTTCTAAACAGTTTAGCACACTTTTGAAAAAAAGATGTGGGAAGTGTGTCAAGATAGCAGGTAGATGA